>JANHGN010025948.1:49116-123093 GCA_024605025.1 Megaceryle maxima
CTTCCTTCCTTCCTTCCTTCCTTCCTTCCTTCCTTCCTTCCTTCCTTCCTTCCTTCCTTCCTTCCTTCCTCTCTTCTGTATACTGTTCCCACTTTCTTGGAGTATATTTGAGCGAGGGACTTTCATATGCAGCTTGAAGTTTACCAAGTTTCATTCTAAAATTAACTGTCACTCCCTTATAAAACACATACTCAAACTTCAATCAAGGGATTTGAAGATATCCCTGTGTTACTGCCTAGGGGCTTGTAGCTAACTGTATTACAGAACTGCCGTATTACAAAGTGTCAGTGGTTTGTTTTGGCTGCTGTTAAGTGGGTGAGGGTGATTGGTATCTAGTGCTTTTGATAAGATTTCCACAAATGCATATTCAAGCATTAGAACGCGAGTTTTTAGTCAAGCTTTTTTTAAAGGTGGAGGGAACAAAACCAAAATATCATGCCTAAATTTGCAGTCTTGTTTGCTTCCTTCAGCTGCTATTCTGTACAAAACTGACCATACATGACTGCTTTCTCTAACATGTATCTTTAATCTTCAGATCTCCGATGGCCAAGGAGATGAGCGGTCAGAGTCTCCCTATGAAAGTGCCGATGAAACTCAGACTGAAGTGTCTATATCATCCAAAAAATCTGAGCGAGGAGCAGGAACTAAAAAAGAATATGTGTGTCAGGTGAGAGATGTTAGCTGGGGCAGGGAGCCATGTTTTCTAAGGTTTCTTAGAAAAGGTCTTTTAAAATATGAAAATGACAATATTAGGCCAGGAATGGGTTTATGATGTCTGTCTGAGATGTCTGTTAGTGATGAGGGTGCCATTCCAGTAAATGGAATTCCTCTTTTCTTTTTTTTTTCCTTGACCTCCAAGAAGTGACTTAGCCTTTCTGCTTGAGCTTCCAGATCTCTAAGATAAGCATAATTGGTACCTCAGAATAAGTCCGTGAGTGTTGCCAGGTAACCGGTTAAATGATTGAGAAGAGCTGCTCACTTATCTGTTAATAAAGAGGAGGCAGTAAAACCCAGTGGGCTTTGTGCTTCTGTGTGCAGCAGAGGTTGCACTGGTGCGTTGGCATCAGCCTGCGTGTGGCATGGTTACTGAAAAGAAAAAGCTTTCTCAAACTATTCCAGAGGAGGTTTTTTTAGATCATGAAATGATAACACAGTACAAATGAACAGGTCACGGTTGTTTCCATGAGACTGGGCAAGCAGTTGTATTTGCATTTCTCGTGCACAGTGATGATGAGGTTATATCTATCTTTAAATGTTGGCTAACCCTTAAATTCTGCCAGCATTATTATGCGGTTCATTTTTAGTTATGCATGTGTCATTGCTAACCACTCAGAGGTAGAAATATCATTGTGCCACCTAGATTAATTTCCTTTTGCCAAGGAAAAGGAAAAGAGGGATGCTTTTTAACCCTACTCAGATGCATCAGTGTGCTCCGGGAAAACTTCTTAAAGCTTTTTTTTCTTTTCCTTTTTTTCTGTCAGATTTTATTTACTCAAGAACCACGGTTCTACGAGTGATATATCTAGCAGTTTAATGACTATTATCCATTCTGCCTGGAAGCCAGGGCATGTGATGATGCTAGTAAAATTATCTTTCACTTCTTAAATTTGATTTCAACAATGGGAAAAGAGATTTTAAGGAGCGATATATGAAAAGGAATAAAGAAAACAGTTTTTTCCACATATGAAATTTTCTTTTAACATTCAATGCCTTTGTGTTGTAAAAGCTGTGTGAAAAAACAGGTGATCTCCTACTGTGTGAAGGACTTTGCTATCGAGCTTTTCATGTAAGCTGCCTTGGGCTCTCTGGAAGACCAGCAGGAAAGTTCATTTGTAGTGAATGTACCTCAGGCAAGTTTGTCCCTTTCTATTAATAAAAAAAAAAAAACCTAAAACCCTGTAGTTTTCCCATACACTGTTCTAGGAAATCCTCCTGGACAGTGTATATACCTTTGGAGAAACCATATTTATCCTTTGGTGCCTGACAGGGTGGGAGTTCATAGAGTACCTCTAAGTGTGCCATGCTTTAGAAAGCTCACTTTTTTCAGTGAGAACTCTCTTGCAACTTGGCTGATTTAGTCTGAATTCCATTGGCTTAATTGTGGAATATTTGCTCTCTTGAGTACAATTACAAATGAGATTTCAAGTCTGTCATAAAGACTTAAGAAAACCTAGGAAAAAAAAAAGCAACAAGTGAAACGTTTTAAGTCTTTTTTCAGTCCTTTGTGTGTCTATATCAATCTTTTGCTTTTCTTATTAAAAGACTACCTTATTGCTATTAATTTCATTTGCTTTTAATCCTATAATAACTGCTTGGAAGTTCTTATCCTTAAAACTTTACATAAAATATTTGCGTTCTTGCTCATAAGCTCAGGTCAGTACATGTGGCAGACCTTGCTGGGACAAGGCTGCTTCAAAATAAAGGTGTTTCAAGAGGTCCGGAGAGAAGGTTAGAGGATCCTTGTCCTTGGTTTATGGACCTACTTCAGGATCGCAGAGAACCCATTGTCCTATTTGATGGTTTAAAAAAAAAATTATACAAAATTCACAGTCCTGTTGTACTGAAGCTTATAAATAAGAACGTAAAAGCAGATTGGTGGGGCTTTGGGTGGTGTTGTGTACACTTTAACTGCAGCAGGTTTGAACTGTAACTGTATCTGTATCTGAGCAGATTAATATTTAACACTAAAAAGTTAAAGTGAGTAGATTGCTGCATCAAATAATGGAATGTGGTTTGAGCTTCTTTAAAAAAAACCCAACCAACCAACCAAAAAACCCACAACAAAAGAAACTCCCCATGCATAACAAAAACTCACAATGGAAGCATTTTAAATTCATGCATTTGGATGAAAAATTAGTTACATGATTTGTATTACTTTTGCCACCAGGTGTGCATACCTGTTTTGTGTGTAAAGAGAGAAAGGCAGATGTGAAACGCTGTGTCGTGTCCCACTGTGGAAAATTCTACCATGAAGCCTGTGTGAAAAAATTTCATCTTACTGTGTTTGAGAACAGGGGGTTTCGATGTCCTCTCCACAGCTGCCTAAGTTGTCATGTTAGTAACCCCTCACATCCACGAATTTCAAAAGGTAGTTTCATTTTACATTTTTGTGACTGATGAATTAAATGTATTTATGGTATGTTAAGGTAAGGAATCTGTCCCTTTAATAGCTGCTAACTGCAATTTTTCAGGCATGCACAGACTATTAATAGACTCAGATTTTAAAAAAATAATAATTGAATAATTCTTTGTCAACATTGGTATTCACCTTGTTTGTGTTCTTATTTTTAACAAGCTTTCAACTACCTATAGCTAACCATGCTAAATCTAGAATGCGTGTGTGATGAGGACAGACAGGCTGAGCCGAGCGAGGGCAAGACCTGTGAATGTACAAATACCACGGCGGGGCTGGCTGAATGTGGAGACATTTGGTTCTGTGCATATTTTTAGCTTTGGGCAACATCTGTAGACAAAAATGCACGTCAGGAAAGCTTGTCTACCCTGCTGTGCATAGTTAAAGCCTTCACATTCAAGTATTATAGTGCTTTAAACTCGGCGCAGAGTTCTTTACAAACCTTTGTTTGTTCAGTATTGTTGCTAAATGCAAATATGCAGACTTTGAAAACATAATTGATGTCTTTTTTTTTTTTTTTTCTGTATAGAGGCTATCTCAGGCAGCACTACCATGTTTAGCTCAAATAATCAATCGGTTTTGTTCCAAAATAATATGGCAGTATTCTGCTTTGCTAGGAAAGATGATGCGTTGTGTTCGCTGTCCTGTTGCATACCATGCTGGAGACGTTTGCATTGCTGCGGGATGTGCAGTCATCGCTTCCAACAGCATTGTTTGTACGAATCATTTCACTGCCATGAAAGGAAAAAGTCATCATGCGCATGTCAATGTGAGCTGGTGCTTTGTGTGTTCAAAAGGTAAACTGATGGAAAACTCTTTCATAAATGCAGCATCAAAACGTTTTATTCCTCAATTTAGATTTTATTTTACTAATCTGTCAATAGAAAATAATTAGAAATGTGGCATATTAAGTTAGGCTCCATTAGGTATTGAAATAACTTGATGTTGGCTCGTGCTGCTCCAAGTTTTTGAGTATCCTTTTTTGCAGATATAATTTATTAAAGAATGTTTTTACTTGGACTTTGTCCAGAAGCCTGATTTAATTCTTTGCCAGAGCCACATAATGAGAAATATTTCTCTCTTCTTTCCCCTGTGTTCAATGTACCAAAGCTTTTTCGTTTCTTTATTGCTAATATGTAATATTAAAGCATAAATATTTTAAGGGTTGCTTTTAGTTTAGCAGCATACAGCAAATTGAATCAGTATTAGTTGTTGCTGGGAGTGCCACTAATTAAGAGTGTTTTGTTTTCTGTTGTACAATAAATTTATTTCCTATCGACAACCACAAAATGCATAGGGCTGATTAAACTGTAGCAGTGAAGGTTTACCTGATCTGTTAACAAATTGATGCGCAGCCTAGCAGCTTTTTAGCTGCAGCTAACTTCCCACTTGATAATTCATGGAACAAACTAACAAACTCATTCTGTCTCTCCCCAGGAAAAATATAACGGACGATAAATCGGTTGTTAAAAGTTTGCATACAGCGAGATATTAATATATATTGAACTATGTTAACTATATTATAGTCATTAAACAAAGCAATTATAATTTGCAGTGTGTTATCCTGGCTTTTTTATTGTTATCTTGCTTGTTGGTTTGTATGTATTACTGACCCGAGTCTGCCAGGCATTCAAATTAGTAAGGACCTTTTGGGTTTTGTACACAACTAAACCGTGTGCATTTGTCTCAGGCCAACATGTTTTAACCATTTCTTTTCTAACTGAACCTACCACAAGTGTATCGCACTGCTTTGAACCTGGTTAGAATGCAAAACTTTTCTTTTTGTCTTGATGTTTTTCAAGCTTTTTTTTCTTTTTCTTTTTCTGTCTGAAGGAGGAAGCTTGTTGTGCTGCGAGTCATGTCCTGCAGCGTTTCACCCAGACTGTTTAAACATTGAAATGCCAGATGGGAGCTGGTACTGCAATGACTGCAGGGCGGGGAAGAAGCTCCATTTCCAGGATATTATTTGGGTTAAACTGGGAAATTACAGGTCTGATGAACAGATTTATTTTGTCTTACAGTCCTGGAATGTTTAATTAAGGATCATACAATTGGTCGCTTCTGTAGGGCAGCCTTGCTGCACACAGATTTCTCATTCCTATGTGAACTAGGGACCCATTCTGCTTGCAAGCTTCAAGTTCAAAGACTTGTAGCTTCACTGTTGCTCTCGGCCAAGGCATTACCCATACAGGACCCCGTGTAGTCTTCATCTGCTTCCAGTGCACGAGCCTTCAACCTCTTTTGTTTCAGAGATCTCTTCAAATAATTAAGCTGGTATAACTTGTAATGGGCTAAATTATTATGTTGCAGGCTGGGAGATTAGTCACTCAGGTTGTCAGTGTTTTATACTTCACTGAGATTTGAGTGAGATAGAGTGGGTGGGGTTTATCCCAGAAAGCATTAACAACTATTAACAGCTTGAGTGTTGACATTTACACTGATAGCAAGCCTTGTTAAAGATGAGGGGTTTGCTAACCAGATGCAAGGAGCTCTATGTGTATGTTTATCTTGCAGGTGGGCAAAAGTCCCAGGGATTTGAGTGTTCAGCTTTGTTTTTCTAGTCCTGTGTTCTCTTGTTGCCTAGTGAGTGGGGGGGGAGGCAAGGATTTAAAACCCACTTGGATCTTGTAAACGATAATCAGTTATTGCTGTTTAGGGTGATTTTGTTAAACTGTGTCTTGTAGAAAGAGCTTGACTAAAATGCTGTATTTTTCATTTGTACTTCTGTACTAGATGGTGGCCTGCAGAAGTTTGCCATCCGAAAAACGTTCCCCCAAATATCCAGAAAATGAAGCATGAAATTGGAGAATTTCCTGTGTTTTTCTTTGGTTCTAAGGATTACTACTGGACGCACCAAGCACGAGTGTTCCCTTATATGGAGGGAGACAGAGGGAGTAGATATCAGGGAATCAAAGGAATTGGGAAAGTCTTCAAAAATGGTACATAGCAAAAAGTAAACAAAAATAATCTTGTGATACGCATGCTTTACTTTCTTCACACATAGCCTTGGGTCTGGTTTTGTGCATTTGTACAAAATGCTGAGCAGCAGCCACTATTATTACCTTTGAATGAAAGCATTCTTGTCGTAGCTTGTAAAAGACTAGCATCTCATTGGAATTATTTCTGATAATTTTTACTTTCTGGAAAGGAAATGATGAGTGTAACTGGGAGACAGAAAGAGTAGAATTGACACATCTGTTAAGAGCACTAACACTCCCGAAGCACTGTTTGCAAGAAAATGTAACGATGGGACTAGATCACTCTTTGTCTTGACCGCATGGGAATGAGCAAGTTGGCTTGGCGGGGAGTAATCCTCTTTCTAGTATCTCTGCTGATACAGCAATCTTTTGTAGCTTTGCAAGAGGCTGAAGCTCGATTTCGAGAAATAAAGCTACAGCGAGAAGCCAAAGAAACCCAGGAAAGTGAGCGCAAACCTCCACCGTACAAGCACATTAAGGTAAAGTGTGAGGAAACGACACTGGCTACTCAAAAGGGGTAAGCCAGCACTGCAGAGGAAGAGCTGAGTGATGGGATGGGGAGGAAAGGTCGTAATAATGTGCTAGTAGTTGTGCGTTTACAGTCATGAGATGATGAAATTTTACTTCCATTGCTACATCTGGTGTTGGAAAACCAGATTAGTAGCCATTGTAATAACTCTTACAATAAACTCGAGTGTTTTAAAGTGATGTTTGAACTATTTTAATGTATTATTCAGGTGAATAAACCTTGTGGTAAAGTGCAGATATACACTGCTGACATTTCTGAGATTCCCAAGTGCAACTGCAAACCCACAGATGAAAACCCTTGTGGCTTTGATTCCGAGTGCCTAAATCGGATGCTGATGTATGAATGCCATCCTCAAGTTTGTCCAGCAGGAGAAAGGTGCCAAAACCAGTGCTTTACAAAACGTCAATACCCTGAGACAAAGATCATCAAAACCGATGGGAAAGGGTGGGGTCTGGTCGCTAAGAGAGACATTAAAAAGGTATGAATCATTCTCCTCTAGCAAAGAATTGGTGGCTTGTTGATGTTGCTTGTGGGATTGGTATATACTTTACTAGTGATACTTGGTGTCTTTCAGGGAGAGTTTGTGAATGAGTATGTCGGTGAGCTGATTGATGAAGAGGAATGTATGGCAAGAATCAAGTATGCACATGAAAATGACATTACCCACTTCTATATGCTTACAATTGATAAGGTAGAGTATGTTACAGTTTAATTTTTTCCCCTTAATTTAATTATAGCATTATTTTGATTCCTTGTCCTTCTGTTGATCCCCTTGGTAGGGCACTCTGCTTCCTTTGATCTTGCACAGTTTCATATATTCTCAGTGTTGTATTTTCTGTGCCTGCTTGCTCCATTCTATATATACATAATGCATACCATCAATCATAACTGTGTTATGTAATAAAACATATATTAAGGTCTATAAAGTGTGCTTTGTTGCTTAAAATCAAGTACAGTAAAAGTATTTATATGCCTGCTCCTAAAAGGAAGTATGAAGTTTGGGGAAATAGTAATAATTGAAAGAAGGATTTACTAAAATGTCAACAACAAAACTGCCCAGATTTCTCAATTGAAAGTAGTGTGGAACATGATTGTGAGGCCATGTCCTATGTTGGGCATTTAATTTTTTTTTGCAACTTGCTGTCCCTTTCTTTGTTCATCGCAAAACTAGGCTTGTGCTTCTGAAGAAACTTCTGAAAGAACTAGCTACAGTAGTAGCCAGCCAGCACTCCACAAATTGGTTCTGCAGCAAATTAATCCAGCAGATTGATTAACGCAGCAAATTAATCCAGCATCTGTGGTTCTTGGTGCACACCTCTGAGTATGTTGTTTTTAAGAAAAGGAAGAAAGTGGAGACAGTAGGGGTATTGAGCTTCAGTCCCCAAACAGCCACTTAAGAGAAAATCAAGAGTTGACTGTTGGTTCTGTGTATTTTTTCAGTACTAATTACCTTTCTTTTGCCCAAGACTGCCCTGATCTGTATTTCCACAGCTACTGTTTTCATTAGTCCTGTAACTGAGGATCTCCCACACGGGAATTATCACCTAAAAATAATGAAACCATGCTTCTCTGAACACTTAAGATTCTCATCCTTCTATTAAACTGAGATACGTCAGTGCCTTTAATATCTGAACTGAACATGTATTTGACTCTTAATGTAGTTAATAAAAGCTCGTTGTTGTTCTGTCTTGCAAAAATGCCCATGGCATTATGAGGCTGAGCTGCACGTGCAGTTGGCTGCACATATGTGCACACAGGCATGACAATCATACATGTGCATTATAAAAACGAGTTTGAAGGAAACTGTAATAATAGTTCATAAGTAAAGAAAGATTTCTTAAGCAGCTCTGCAAAGAAACAGGTCTGGCTATTTCTGTTTTATGTTGTTAATGTCTAGTAGGTTTGGTGGAAGTAGTAATTGAAAGGCAATTGTGGGTAGGGACGGGGGTTTTTCTTCAGTTTGCCAAGAACCTGGTTTTGTTTAAACTAGGCTGATCTGGGGAAAGAAAGCTGGTGCGAGACTGGTAATCTCTGCAATTAATAATGCAGTGGCTTAGTAACTAATATCATAAAGCACAGGATTTGTAAATGTGTCACAGTTTTGTGAATGCAAAGTAAAAAGTAAATAGAAATGCATTTTTGTTTTTAGGCTTTCTGGAGGGAAGGGGTTCTTTATATGGCCACCACAGTGCTCACAAGAACACTTATCCAGCCACATGGCTGCGATGGGTTCTGGGAACATGTGAGCTAGAGCATGAGTATTGCTTTGGGAGTGTCACATCGCAGGCCACATGAGACACTACAGTTTTCAATACAACATGTACCATCGGTTTGCTTTTGTGCTTCTGAGTAGCAACACCATGCCTGCTTTGAATGCAACTGCTGGAATATGCTGGAATAATTTAGGGGGGGTCTTTTTTTTTTTTTTTTTTTTTTTTTGTGAGGGGGGAGAAAAAACATTCATTCTGTTGCTGGTTTGATCTCCAGGACCGTATTATTGATGCTGGCCCCAAAGGAAACTATTCTCGGTTTATGAATCACAGCTGTCAACCAAATTGTGAAACCCTAAAATGGACAGTAAATGGAGACACTCGTGTCGGGCTGTTTGCTGTGTGTGATATTCCTGCAGGTATAGCAGCTTATGCTGGTTTTGTTTTATTTCCTTAAGCTAAACCTTCTGCGCAGTTGTGAGTCGGACGGTCATGGTTTAACTGCTTTGATGCAGAAATTTTTTAGAGAACTTGGCACACACAAGAGATGCTTCATGATCTGCCTTTTACTTTAAACTTTCTTACTAGTCCTGTGGCTGCTTCTTGTTGCTTGCTTCTAAGGGAACACCAAAGGGAACGCTAAGACCCTAGTTAGTGTCCTCGCATTCACTTTATGTGGCAGAGCATAGCTTTTGTTTGAGATCTCACACTGCACTTCTGCATCTCTTCAAGTGAAGATAATGAGCGTAAGGAGTGGATATAGGAGGCTGTTTGGCAGTATGTATGTTCTGGTTTATGTACACCTATGCACACACATATATCTGTCTGTCTCTAGCTAGCTGTATGTATATAGATACATGTATAAAGTGTGTGTGTAGATCAGACATATGCACAGTTTTGTGGAGTCAAACCAATTTATTTTAAAATTTAATTGTGTAAGATGTCACTCTGTTGATTATTGTCAGTGCTTGTGAGCAGTAAACGGAGGGAAAATCCTATGATAATAGATCGAGCAAGTACAGAACCAGAAAACAGATAATGAAAACTTTATTTGTAGTAATTCTGATTTGTTACCTTGTTCTTCCTAATGAAAGGGTATGTCTTATCTCGCTCAGGGACAGAGCTGACTTTTAATTACAACCTTGACTGTCTGGGCAATGAAAAAACAGTCTGCAAATGTGGTGCCCCAAACTGCAGCGGATTTCTTGGGGACAGACCAAAGGCAAGTAATATAGCAAGAGATTTTTGACGGTGTCTTGTCTACTAATCTTGGTTTTAATTTTGGGGTATGCCTTGGTGGACCAGTTTTCTGTTATAAGGGTTAATGCTGCTTGAACCCATGCTAGCTGTCCTCTGAGGAAAATGTTTACTGTCTCCCTTGCTGGGAAGATGGAAACATTCTTTTTCCCAAACATAACCTTGCTGCTAAAGAATACATTTTCATGCTGTAATAGTACAGCAGGTGATACTGGGTTTGGGAACACCCTAAAAATATTTTCTCCTACTTTCTTCTATTGAGAAATTAATTACTTTGGGTCCCGAATAAGGAATATTGCTAGCTGCTAGCACTAGCTTCTGGAATCAAAAGCATATTCATAAGGGGACTGCAGAAGGAATAACCTTACTAGTCCCGTTAGAAGTAGGACTGTAGGAGCTAAGCTCTAACTAAGAACAAGCCTAGCTATAGTCAGTGAGATTATTCTGACATTGCAGTTTATATTTCCCCCATCTAAACCTTAAAATATGATTGTGTTGTTAAAAAAAAACCCAAGCAAACAACAACAAAAAAAAAGCCAGCTGAACTGAAGAATAAAAAAATGTGAGTTTTGAATGAGGAAAAAAAAGATAACTAAAATATGTCCAAGAAACAACCTGTATGTTTTGTATCAGGTTAATTTAAAGCCCATAATCCAGCAGAAGTTGATGGGGCTTTGTGAAGTGCTGGCAAAGGAGCGTGAAGGGAGGCACACTTACCTTCCCAAGAGAAAAAGATCTTACCTGTGGATGTAGAAAGGCTGCACCTTCATGTGGTCTTTCACACTGCTCAGTATCAGGCACTTCAGAGGGTGGACTTAAGAGCTCCAGAATTCCCATAGTTGTCCTTTTTTAAGGGATAGGCTTAAGTGAGGTTTCACATAGGTTTGTGATCAATTTACACAGACAGACTCTGAGCAACCTGCCCTAGGTAGAGGTGTCCCTATATGTGTAGGGAGGTTGGACCAGATAACTTGTAGAGGTCCCTTACAGCCTAAAACATTCTGTGATTCTATGACATGAAGAAATGCAGTGTTACAGTTCAGTTTTGCAGGGCTGTCTGTATTGGTAGATAGAATGGGCTACTTTTAAAGAGAGGAGGTGATGATCACTGTGGTGAGGGGGAGGAAATGATGGTAGGGATGTTGAAAAAACATACAGAATGAATTTTATATGATTCAGTGCAGAAGAGTTAAGTGCAAGCAGCAGAATGTCATATTGAAATAGGGATATGGTTTGGTGCATTCTTTCCTGCACTACGGGCACAGATACAGTTCCTGAAGTTCTGCTGTCTATTCCTCAAAGAAGTGGAGACTCATTTTGGTCATTCCAGCACGAGTATACACAATTGGATGAGAAAAATGGAAGTTATTGAAGTGGTTGGTGGTACAAGAAGAAAATTGGGGTAAATTAGCCACAAGTACATTGGATTGGAAATTAGAAAACCTTTTTTCTCAGTCATAAGAAGGTGGAAGAGCTTTCCAATAGGAAGGGACTGTAGGGACAATATGAGGTTTCAGGATGACTTTTCACAAGGGTCAGTGTGGTTTTGTTGTCTACACAGATAGATGTGGTGAGGCACTGGATGGATCTGCATCGAGTCAAATTTTTGCCAGTGCATACAGTCTGCCAGGCATGCCAACAGTTTTGCTAGGTTGTGTAATATTTTTCCTTCACAAAACTGGCATTTAGAGATGTGCATCTTACTCTTTTAGAATTCTTCCACTAATGCCTCAGAAGAAAAAGGCAAAAAGACCAAAAAGAGAACACGGAGACGCAGGACGAAAAATGAAGGGAAGAAAGAATCTGAAGATGATTGTTTCCGTTGCGGTGATGGAGGCCAGCTGGTGTTGTGTGACAGGAAATCTTGTACTAAAGCTTATCATCTCTCCTGTCTTGGTTTGGTGAAACGTCCTTTTGGTGAGTCATCTTACCTATTAAACTTATGTAAATAAATAACTTGTGCAGGTACCTCATTTATTGCACTGAAACCTTGTAAACGGTGCCATCTTGAGAGCATCGTTTTCATGTGGTGAGAACTTCGTTCACGCGTCATGTAGGAGCTCTTCCTGAGGATGGAGACAAAATGATGGCTTTCCTCCCTCCTCTGCCAAAATGAGCCTTTTGTCTTACAAACACAGGTAGCTGAGCACATCAGTCGGTAGCGCTCTCACAGGAAAGTCGATTATATCTAAGAAATGCATGAACCAAAAGAATAGCAGCAGCATCTGGTACAAGGCAAGTAGGAAACTGTTAAGGGCAGCAGACATGGGGTTGCAGTCCCACATACCACAGGAGTTACCTCCTTCTAGTTAGCTATGTCAGGTGGGATATGAAAAAGTGAAGCAGGCAAGGCCTGTTAGTCCAGAAACCAGTAAAACAACCACTGGTAAAACACGCTGGGGCAAAAGAGGATCTGAAGGTAAAGCACACTGGCTGTCCCTGAGCAAAACTTGTAACAAACTGGTAAATGTTGCAACAGTAGCAGCAGTTCACTGGATGCTTCTCTACCCGCCTTCAAGTTCTGTAAAATGCTATTGAGTAAAGCCTGAGGAATTTCTTCTAGCTGGAGTTCACTGGTATATTTAAATAGAGGATGTCAAGTCTGCTGCTTACTGCTGTCAGTTGAGCTGTAGAAACGCGTCGTAGCATTTTGATTGTTTGAGATTAGCCGTGGCAGTTGCTGTCTCATCCGTGCTTTGTCAAGGAAGTCAGGAATTGTTCAGCCGCTAAAACACAAAACTTCTTTGAAAGACAATGCTGCGTTTTACTCCCTGCTAATGCACTCTTTGTGTTTTTGATCACAGGAAAGTGGGAGTGTCCTTGGCACCACTGTGATGTTTGTGGCAAACCTTCTGTTTCTTTTTGCCACTTCTGCCCAAACTCTTTCTGCAAGGAACACCAAGATGGGACAGTACTAAATTCCATGTTGAATGGACAGTTATGCTGCTCTGAACATGTTCTCGGGGTAGATTCTGTTGAAACTCAGAAGACTGAGAAACCCCGCAAAAAACTGAACAAGTTGAAGCCTAAGAGAAAGCAGAGGAACAGATGGATGAGAGCTGAATGCAAATAGTCATGAACTGCAGTTTCTGCTGCCAACACTATCTTGTAGATAAGTTGTGAATATGACCAGGGAAGGACACAATTTTACATATATTCTGTAAAGGTTACTTGGGGGGGATTTTTTGTTTTGTTTTGTTTTGTTTTTATAAATCCACTGAGCCAACCACAGCAGTCTTCTGCTGCTTCTGCACTGATAATGAACTGCATAGTTCAGAAAATTTCAGGACAAACCAAACTTATTACTCAGCATTACAGTCACACTTGAATTGTTACGAATGTAAAAGGTTCCCTCCAAAATACTTTCAGATTGGAGGTAGGTTAAAATCAAACCATGTAGGCGTAAACATAGGTTTTTGAGATAGTATTGTCAACCAACAGATGTTTAAAATAGTATATCCTTGAAAGAAGTTATTAGCTCTCAAGTCCTTTTAAGTAAGAAATGGCTTGATCTGTGGTCCCAATGAGATTTGCTTGCCTTGTGTGTTTTTGAGCAAGTGCTTGAATGCCATTCATGATCCAGGTGCGTGTCTCACTATAGCCACACACATAACAATTTGTTTGTGCTCTTATAAAATAGCTCTCCAATGATTCTTAAACAAACATGTTTTTAAATATCCTTCCACCAAGAAATACAGTGCATGGTGGGAAAGGCACACCCTGTACCAGAGAGGGAAAATCTTGCATTGTAAGAGACTTTTTTCTATACTGTTTTTTCCTATATTTCAGTCCAGCAAAACAGAAGTGACTTGATCTTGCAGAGCTGTACAAGTCTGGATTTAAAGGGATATTTTCTTGCAGTCTAGGCCCAGTACTCTAGGATTTTTGTGTCTTTATAAAAATTAATCTTACAAATTCTATTATTTGAAAAAAAAAAAAAAGTTGTTATTTTTTTTTCCCCTTAATGTTAAGTAAAACACAGAGGCAAACATTTCTTTGGAATGCTTGGAGTCTAAAGAACCAAAAAAAAACCCATGAATGAAATGGAAGGTGAAACTTGACTAAAGTGCAAAAAAACTAAATTCAAAACAGCTAATTAAAGATGAAATAGATTTTGGAAGAAGCATGTAAGGAACAATGGTAATGTGAAAATTAGCCCGACTCTGTTCCTTCTGATGAAGCTTGGACAAAACTGGCTACTTGCCTTGGCAGACTGAAATTCTTTACTTTTGTAGGAGCTCTGCTCTCGACTATCTTATCGCCACTGTGTTGTGTCAGCAAAGCTGTTTTGAATTCTTTGCTCCTGTTAGGTTCTCGCCCTTGCAGCGAGATAAATATACAAGACTTAGTATTGATGGAAATAATATTAGAACTAGGAAAAAACGGTAAAGAAAATTGTCTTTACCTGTTTTCTTCCCAGTGCATGTCATTGGTGTGTGATTAGGCAGTGTTACAAGTAAGTTTTGCCTTGTGCCATTGTTATCTAGCCTATGTGAACACAATGTTTGCCTTCATGTCCATTTAGAAATTTGTGTATGTTCTAGCTTAGTTTGCCTTTAATAGTGCAGAAACTCTGTGTAGCCCTTTTAAAAATGAAGCCTTGCTATATCACGAAAGTGTATGGTTTTTTTCCCCGAAGTATTTCTTCAGGATTTGAATGCAGATTTAGTTTTTGGAATTATGGAAATCCCCACTTGTTCCCAACACTTAAAAACTTTGGTTTTATTAGAAGATGTTAATTGAAAGAGGTTTTAAATGTAGCATTGCCCTATCCTGAACTCTGTGGTTTCTACCTTGTGAACAAACTCTTTTGTTCTTCTAATCATTTTATATAAACACTGTTGGAAGGTTAAATTTTTATTTTTATTTTTTCCAAATAATTTTTGAAAAAATAGCACAGTTCAAAATAGGGAGAAGTGTTACATGTTTGCATTATTTTAAGTGGTATGCCAAGCCTTGCACTCGAGCTAAAAATCAAGATTTCTTAATCGATTTTGAGGCAGGCTTTCCCTCTGCTATAGATACTGTTATACCAGGACTGAAGCATAGGCCTGTGCCTAAAATCAAAACCAAAAATGGTATTATGTATGTTTCTCTAATACTGGTTTTTGAGGAGAAGAAAGTGAGATCAGGTAGTAAAGCAGAAAGATTTTCCTCATTGCTTTGAAACAAAATGAAGGAATTTGATGTCATTGGGACCATTCTTTGAATACTATACCACGTAAGGAAGGCTTTATAAGAATACCTTTGAATAAGTTATTATAAAAGTTTACCTTTACATTCCATTGCTTTTATAATTTGTTATTTTTTTTAGTTGTTTCGTTGCTTTTTCCTCTTCATATATAGGTGTAACAGCTCTGGCACCCTGGAACAGTTATGCCCTAGGTCCTAAGAGGCAGATACCCACTTCCAGAAGCCACCATCTCAAGTAGTTACTGCTTGGCTCTGCCGCAGTAACCCCAGTAACTGTTTTAAGACCGGTCGCAGCGCCTACAGCTCCCTGCCTGCCTCTCAGGTGGGCTCACAAGCACATTTAGTACAGCAGGATGCAGGACAGCCACCCATTTTGTATCTCTCTGTGGGTCAATACAGACTTTGGCATTCAAAGTAATCCCTCAGCGCTCTTTTCCTAACATTAAATTTACACAAATGGATCTTAGCAAGTGGCTGTTAGACTTTCTGCTTCCTTCTACCTCTTCTCTGCCCTTTACTACTCAGCTCTTGGGGCCAGTGAAGGCTTGCATCACTGAGACTGCAAACAAGGCGTTTGCTTTTGTGTTGCTAGGAAGTCATTCCTTCTGCTCATTGTGTACTTGGAAGATTTGCCTTTAAAAGAAACGTGAATCTTGTTCTCCCTTAATATGTACTGGCCATGTAACCCTGTGAGCTCAGCTATGTCACTCAGGTGGTCATCTGCTAGTATTTTAGTTTCTGAATCAGGAAAGGTGGTTTTTAGGCGTGTTTTAATGAAGGCTTCTGTACCTTACTCTGTAGCACTGGGAAAAATAGGCTGAAGTTGTGTTAAAAAAGGAAGGCAAAAGGAAATTTTCCTTCTCCCACTGTTCAAATACAAGGGAAAACAATCTTGAAAAATTAAGCTTTCTCATGATGTAACTCACTACTTTTTAGCATTCAGCAACTTAAAAGATTTTCTGTTACAAATTCATCTAAATAATATCTAAGTATGGCATGTTACGTGGCGTTAAATTGTGTCTCAGTGTCTCACCCATCCAAGTAGAAAGATGTCTTTCCTTTTCAGCAAGCTCTTCAAAGCTGGTACAAGATAGCCAAATTCAGAATTGGTCATTCTTTTATCACATGAGCAAAGCATGGGAACAATTTTCAGTTGAATATGTTAGATGTATTTTCATACAGTCTAGGAAGAATAATCAAATTAAATGTCTGGTTTTTTCAATAGCTTTGTGTTCATGGTCAGTTTTTAGTTTTGTTTGGTTTTTTTATTTTATTTTATTTTATTTTAAGTACTTGGAAAAGTAAAATATTTTGAAAGACGTATTAATGGGATTTTTTCCACATTGTTGAATTACATTATTCCATGTCTGACTGCTTGAGAAACTTCAGTGTCTTATTAAATATTAAAATTTATTCCTAGATATTTAAGAAGTTGTTAATTCTTTTTTTTTCTTTATTTTCTTTTCTGTGAAA
This sequence comes from Megaceryle maxima, assembly GCA_024605025.1. Classification (NCBI taxonomy): domain Eukaryota; kingdom Metazoa; phylum Chordata; class Aves; order Coraciiformes; family Cerylidae; genus Megaceryle; species Megaceryle maxima. The sequence continues at coordinate 65,890 of JANHGN010025948.1, forward strand.
CAGCTCTGTATCATTATTTTTGCTCCTTTTTTTGTTTGTTTTTTTCTTTAAAAAGAAATTGAAACGCTACATACTAATCAAGAGCGTTTGGCAGTGGGGGAACTGGATGTTGTTCTTTCATTGTGAAAACTTACACTCCAAGACTTCCTTAGAGACTCCGTGGAAATATTTTTTTTAAGCTTATATGGAGGTGCTAATGATTGTACTTTGGCTTCTTTTCACAGCATTGCCTATCACAAAAATACTGACTTTTGGTTTTGCAGCACAGGTTTTCCCGTTACAGTGCTGGTTTCTGTTTACAGGCTTTAATGACTTTCAGCCAAAGTCATGCAGCCCTACCTACCAGTAGCTGCCATTGGTGCTGTTCCTGCTTGGTCATGTCTGAATTTGACTGTGTTTAACTTTTCCAGAGAGGTTTTTCTTTGGGTCTGGTTTGACTTCATGGGTGGAATTGCCCTTGGCAGCAGCTATGTGTTTTTCTAAGAGCGTGTCAGAAAACAATGTCGATACGAATGGATTACTGCTCTGCTGAAGTCCTCTGGTGCTGTGCATCAGGATTGTGTCTTTTTGCTGCTCCTGTGAAAAGCCTTTTTTTTTTTTGCCAGTTGAGGAACTTCATGCCTATCTTCCAGGTTGACAGTGTGAGAGAGACTTAATGGGGAGGGTGCGGGGAGCTTTGCCCATGCCCTGCAGTGGACTTTGGGACTCTGGTGCAATCCATGCTGATGGTGATCCAGGTGAAAATCACAGAACGGTTTGGGTTGGAAGGGACCTTTAAAGACCATCTAATCCAACCTGGCCCTGAACAGTTCCAGGGAGGGGGCATCCCCAACTTCCCTGGGCAATCTGTCTGACCACAACAGACAATATACCTCTCTTCCCATCCATTTACTCCTCTGACATAATTGAGAGGTGTCAGAGAACTGACATGCTTTCATTATTTATTTTAAAACACAGTAACACTTCCCCTGGGGAAAGAATGAGCAGCTGAGGGCAGGAACCACTTAACCCCCTGCCAGCTGGGTTACTTCAGCTGACTCTGCTGCTGCAGCAGCCCAGTGGAGAGATGAATGTGAGAAGTAACACCTGCTTCCACCTCACTGCACATTCATTTAAAAGCTCTTTTAACAGTAGAGACTATTTTTACTAGCACTTGTAGAGTTGGTGAAGCACAAAGGGTCACAGCTGGCTGGTCTGCCTGGGCTTACACAGCACATCTACTACGTGTATGAATTTTGCAGTAGGAGGAGAAGGAAGACAACAAGGCAGAAAGGTTACGAGACCCCAGGTACTGATTTCATGGAGCAATTGAAGCTGGCTCCATTACAGTCAATGGGTATGCTGGTGAGACCTCAAATGGCCATGAGGACCAGATGCAGAAAGCTAAATATCACTGTGAGAAAGATTGTCATAAGAGAAAATACAGCTAACAATGAGTGTAAAAAGAGAAGAGTCAATCAGACACACAAACACCTACAACATTTGAAACCATCCCTGTGAAACATGAATCACATCGGTTTAACCAGGTGGTTGAACTGGGCTGGCTGCCCAGGAGAAACCTCGGAGCCCAACAGCCCCGTGCAGGGCAGACAGGTACAAATCACACGTGCTGCTCTTATGGGAGGGAGATGGATCAAGTTTTGACTGGGGCAAGAACTTTGCACAGGCATTTAAGCAATGGGTCTAGTACTGGCATATCTCCTAGGCATGCAGAAATGTGCAAGGCATCTTCCATGGCTGCAGCATGCTTTGCCTCCAGTTGACACAGTTTCATGGCGTACTGGTGTGGCTTGGTGGACAAATAAGCAATTCCTGTAAGGTTTTCTGGAAGTTCTGAGTTCCTTCTGTAGTTCTATTATGAAGAGCCACCTTACTTACAGTAGGAAAAAAACCAGGGACATATTTGTCCAGGAATCAAAATTTATTTTAGTTGCACATTTTTTCACAGCTGAGAGCAATGGCAGAGCATTGGGATCCTTTTCCTTGACTTACCCTTGCTTAAAATAGTGGTAAAGTTTTGAGAATGGAAAAATAAATTGGAAAAAAACAAACAAAAACCAAACAAACAAACAAAACAAAACAAACAAAAAAAAAAACACACACACACACAAAAAAAAAAAAAAAAACAACAACAAACCCTTTCAAAAGGAACCACATTCATGTTAGTTCCTGCTAAGTGATTGTTGTATGACAGGAACCTCAATAACGGGAGCAGTCAATCCTCACTTGGTTTGTTGAGTTGACTGTTGAAATGGAGAAAGACACAGAATTGTTTGCTGGTCTGCTGGTCAGTTTTGTGTTGTTTGCTTTGGGGTTTTTTTTTTCTGATGAAAGGAAAAAAGTATTTACTTGGGAATGAAGCCAGGAATTGAAAGGGTAAGACTTGGTTTCCATCAGTCCATTTTAGAACAGCAGGCAGCTGGGTTGGTTAGCACAAGTAGTCACAACTCAAAAACTGAGTTTTATTTCTCAGCACTTATTTTAGCTATACAGAAATAGGTTGCTCATGGTTAAACATCTTGCCCCTACACACACATCTGTATTGCCCCAAGCAAAAGAGAAGCAGGTGCTTGCTGATAGCACATCCTGCACTACCAGCCAGCATAGACTGGTTCTGTGTGCTCAGTCCCCCCATAAGTTGTGTGTTGTCCAGAGCCTTGGGGTAGCAATAGAGACTTTAATGATTTCTTGCTATATTCTTGCCTTCTTCTCAGAATTAGTAGAAATACAGCAAAGATTGCACCTGGAAGGTAAGGAATGGTAGTTATTTTCCAATGGGAAAGTAAAGTGTAAGGTAATGTTTGCTCTAGAGCTTCCCAACTCAAGTATCCTTTGGTAAAATAAAGTGTGGTTTTTTCCTCCTGCACAGTCTGCAGGGAATATAAATAAATAAATAAATAAACGAAAAGATTTGGCTGCACATAATGATAAATGCTCAACTTTGGCATTTCAGCTTTACTCTGGAAGCTGTGGGGAAGAATGACAGGTTTGAATGAAGTAATTAAGTAATTTGATTTCCTACTCTCATTTACTCTCTGCTCTGTGGAACTATTATTTTCCACTTGGCATCTTAATCCATAGCAGATCCCACTGGAGGATCTTGTTGAGAAATGAGTTTGCTCTGTGCAGCCCTTATACCAAAGCACAAGAAGTAACTGACCTAGATTAACTTTTCAGTCTAGACTGAGATCGGGACTGTCAGGAAAAATTACTTTTAGGTTGGGCATAGACATGGAAATAATTGGCAAATATCAAGTACTGTGACATTCTGTTTGTTTGTTTCCAGCAGAAATATAATTAGGGAAAACTGATCTTAATGGAAGAGCACAAGTCTGTCACTGTGATGCAATATGGCTGGACAAATACATCCAAATTTAGGTTGTGTGAGCAGACAGTCTCATGGTAAACAATTGATCTGTTAGACCAGCCATGAAATACTCGCCAGTACCTGTGTGGGCTGTTTCCTTTACCCCTTTTCGTAGCAAGCTGTGTGACAGGCAAGACTCCTCTGAGGAATGCTGTGCTGTGACACTCAGACTTGTTTATCAGAAATGCTGGCTAATGGGCTGTTGTCTCTATGTGGATAGGCTTTTCATACACTTCATTTTAATCCACTTTTTCTAATTAATGCTTGCTTCGGATGACATCTGTTTTGGAAGATTTTTGGACTGCGGCCTGGCACAAGGGGATATGGGCCCATGGAGGAGCTTTCATGCAGTTCCAAGCCACAGTTTGTGAGAACAACCCTTGTCCTCTCCCATGAGCAGCACATTTTAGCCCTCTGGAGATGAGCAGCCAAGTAGTGCTGCTAGAGTTATAGCTGCTTCTGACCCTGCTGTCCTCCTCCTCTGTATCCATGGAGTCCTCTCCTCGGGTGCCCAGGGAGGAGGTTGATGACAACTAGCACGGCTTTGTTGTTGGAGAAGCAGCTTTGATCTCTCTTGTTCATTGCAGGGAATAACACATCTATTTTATCTCCCCTCTTGCCTTCTAACAGCAGTGAGCTAGATTGGAGAGTGGATCTTCAGGAGGCACATAGCTGTTGTGCTTAAAACACAGGAACCCGGGGATATGAGGTTATCATTCCTTGGATGACTTAGTCATCTCTATGACTTGGAGATGAAAATACTGTGTCAAGAGAGCTGGTAGCTTAAGTGGCACTTAGAGTGGGGTTTCTGTTCACCTGCCTCTGCACAGGAGACGAGTCCCTCTTCCTAACTTGTTTGTCTGCCCTTTTTCCAATCCACAGCAGTAACAGTTGCTCATTTGCATTATAACCATTATCTCTATTTAGAACTCCACCAAACTTTTATTAAAAACTACAGAACTCCTATTTTTTCTTTTGCTAAGACTACAAGTTCATATTCATTGGTTTGGAATGAGTATTCATGTTATAGCTCCCATGCGGAACAGCTCATCCATCCATTGGCTTGCCCTAACGAGCTGATTACAGCAGGTGACATCTGGGATGCTCTGCATACTCAGCTGGTCCTCCTTCCTTCCCTTGGTTACAAGATGCACTACAGCATTGATACAACCAACACTGCACAAGCTGACAGTACCCCATCCTGCTGGATGCTGCAGCAAGAATTACGGGAAGGAGGGAATACTTTTGTGAAACTTGAAGTCTCGTACTAAAAGGAAATTGTCCTTCTTCCTACTTTTAGACAGGGAAGAAATTCCTGGTTTGGTGTCTGTACACACACCTGCTTCCTAAGGAGGGACAGCAGACAGTGTTGTGCTCACTTTCCTGCAGAGCAAATACAGGAATACCCCTACGTACCAATGGGGAAAGGATTATCACTGGCATTGAAAGAAGCCAGACAGACCTTTATTAGAAATCCACATTTCCAGAAACATAAGAGAATTCCCAGAGGGGCGGGTCTACTTTTTACCAGAGGACAGAGAAGGCCAACACTTACCTGCTGAGAAGACAGCCAGGAGAACGACCATCAGGGGAGTCAGCTGACAGGAGTCCCCTGCCTTGTACAGAAAGACCTCCATACAGTATGTCGGCTCAGCACTGCCCGCGGGGCAGAAAGCATCAGGAGGGCACCTGACTGGGTTCACATCTGGGCTCTGCCCAAGAGAAGAAATAACTCAGCACCAGGAAACAGGGAAGACTGTAGAAGGTAACAGTGTGAAGGGAGATGGTGCTTCAGAAGAAAAATAATCAAAAAATGAACCTGCCATCATTGAATTCAGCCTGTCTGCCCCAGTGGTGTTACTCAAGAGTAGGGTGAAGAGCAGAAGGTGTCATTACACAGCACGTACGTACATCAAACCCCCTTGTTAATGGACACACCATCCTCTGACATTCCCCTGATTGCCCAGTGAGACTGGGCAGCTCCAAGGGTGGGACAAAGCCAGACTCCTGGTGACATAACTTTAACCATCTCCCTCCATCAGGGCTCTGTCTATGTGTAAGAAGAGGAAAGAAGCTCAGATAAAAATGGTGTTAATTGAAGCGTATTTATCTTGTCACAGGACAGCTATATTGCCTAATCCAACCTGACAAAGCAGCTGATGGAGACTCACAGGGCAGTAGTGATTTTCTGGGCACAGGTCACAGCGCTCCTTGCCCTTCTGTAATTGATATTCTCCTGTCCTGCAGAGCCTGCATTTGTTGTCGCTGGGACCTTTGAACATACCTAAAATAGCAAATAAGCACAAAATTAAGATCTGGGACTGGACCCTGGGGCCCTTGCAATTGCATATGGATGATTCAGCTTTCAAAGCCACAAGGAGAAAACCATTAAATATTTCATGTGCATAACAAAAGCTGAGCCTGAACTCTGGTGGCAAGGGGCAGGACAGAGAACAAACAGACAGAGGGACTAAAGGATATCTGGGGTTAGATCTTGGCAAACAGAGTAAGTGTGAGTAGCAGTGCAGTGGGAGATGAGTTTACTGGTGAGCTCTGGCTTTAAAGCAGAGGGGAGGTTGGAGCTGGAGGTCAGCAGTGTTTCATCCTCTCCAGTTCTGGATTCAAACACCTTTACCAGCTCTTTGAAACTTGCCAAGCAAAATTTAAAGCCTGGCTCAATTTCCTAAGCCTTGTGGGAACGATGGGTCGTGCAAGTCCCGGGTCTCAAAGTGGTAAATGCTTTTTTTGCGTGTTTGAAATGGAACGACTCCAAGAAGTCCCAGGAGCTGTCTCGGGAGAGGAGACCATCGGTGGATGCGGGGGCAGCTGGAGCACGCTGCCCGCCTGCTGACTCACCCACTGCAGGTCAATGTTATTTAGGATGTTTGATGTTATTTAGGACCTCGATGCAAGGAGCATAGTCATTTCCTCACTTCCCCTCACTGGCTGTCCCCTTTGCCTCAGACAAACTTGCAGAGCATCCCCCACCTCTGCTAGTCTGTGTTTTCATCAGCAAAGCGGCCACCACTGCTGAAGATACCTTTTTGCTAAAGCTGTATTTGGCCATGGCTTTCATCAGTCCTGGTGTGCAGGTGACCACCCTTCCTCCAAGCTATGCTGGTGGGAAGGCAGGGCACAGGCACAGCCTCCAAGGCAGGTCCTAGCAAACCAGGAAGGGCCAAACCCCAGCACCTTGCCACCACCGTGAGGGCAGTGGTTTGCTTTGCAGATACTGGCCAGGACTTTTGTGCTGGCTGGGAGCAGTGTCCTCTGGGTGAGATGAGGCTCAGGAACAAATCAATCAGAGCTCCCCATACCTGCCGGGCAGGGCGTGCACTCCTCCGATGCCTCCTGGAGAGTCTCATGCCCAGCTGGGCAAGGCAGACACGCTGTGCAGCTGGTGGTGCTGAGGAGGGGAGAGGAGGCAGACAATGCTGTAGGACAAGGATTTCCAAGACCAGCCCAGCCCACCAAAGCCAGCTCTCTTACTTAGGCACACACCGATGTCTCCAGGGTCTACCAGGAACTAAGGCTTTGCCATTTTGTGGCTATTCATGATGTCTCTCTCCAGTGTCACTTCTCGCATGTTTAATTAGAGCCGGGCACACGATGACATTTCTTTGGTTGCCTATTTGCATTAAACTTGAAGGAACTTGCTACCCCAGAAGCCACTAATCCTCAGCAAACTTGTCTGGAACTGGTCAACAGGTGCAGAAGGGAGCTGGGAGAGAGACAAGTCGGGTAAGCCCTGGGTTGTCTTGGGGCAATTTAATCGACGTTCAGCAGAGAGCTGCTGCATAACGTGGGGCAAATGAGCTGGAGGTGAGGTCAGAAGGAAGGTCAGGAGTTCACCTGCTGGGGACATAAACCCTGCAACCTCTGCACAGGCATCGCTATACAGCTGGGTGTGGAGCCCATTGCAAGGTACCCCACCAGCACCTCTCCCAGGCCCTCTCTCCCACCCTAGAGGTAACAGCTCAGCCAGGGTAGTTTAGCTTACTGCCTTTTGCACATCTCAACTCAGGGTAAACAAACCATCAGCTCAGCTTAAACCTACAAATTGCAGAGCAATGCTCAGCTCAATCCCTGTGCCAGCACCTGTTTGTTTATCAGTGGTGGGCAATGCCCACACAACGCAGTGACGTCAGCAAGAGGGGGTGGCAGAGGTGGGCTGCAAGCTGATGTCCTACCACCTCTTTCCAGGACTCACCTGCACTGTACCATCCCTCTCTCACCAGGGCTCAGCACCTGTGTCCCTACAGATGAAATGGCAGGTGACTTGACCACTACACTGGGTCTTCTAGCTCAGCAGCTAAAAGAAAACCACCCTTCCCTGTCCATCTGATGGCCAGCATCACAGGTAGACTTCTTACTTGCAAAATGATCCAGGCAGGCAAGGCAAACATAAAGCTGCATTTTGCTTGGAGCTGTAATAGCCTGAAAAAGAGAAGAGTAAAACTTCAGCATCTTCCCCCTCCATCACTGCCCCACATCTCTGTATATTTGCTGATCTCCATTTTACAAGCAACCAAATCAATTCCCCACAACATGCTTCAAGTGGCATTTCATGGGTTAATTTAGGATGTTTGGGTTTGTATTGTCAAAAGCCCTGAAAGAGCAATAAAAGTTTCTTCACGACCTCTGCCATGCTGAGTTCCAGAGTTTCCCCCACCGCAGAAGTCTGAGGTGCATCTCCTTTCCCCTTTCCCCCAAAGGAAAGGACACCAGACCCCCCCAGCCAGGATGGCTCTGCTCAGCACAGCAATCTGCTGTTCGCTCTCCCTCCCTACTCCACCAGGGCCATAAAGGACAGGAGGACACGTACAGACCCTTCCCCAAAGCACAAGGAGTAAAATGTCCTGAAATGCTCACGAGTGGATGGGGGGCAAACGGGACCTGGCTTGTGAGTCCCTGCCATGTCAATGGGAACTTCTAAGGGTATGAGAACAACATTCAGGAGTTGAGATGGTTTGGGGAAGGCACCCAGTGATGTACAGCACTGGTCACTGTCATGGGTCCACATGGCACAGAATTAAGGTGCCTGTGTTCAGAGAGGAGCTGAAAGTGGTGTGGGTAAGATCTGCCTTACACTCTCCAAACCAACCCAGCTTTGCAACGACCAGCAAAGCCTGTGGCAGCACAGGATGAAAACAAAACATCCTCCCTCTGCCTGCAAGAGAAAAGGAACTTTATACATTTCGAGTTGCATGATTTAGGGGGCACCCCCACAGACTCTTTGTGGTCTAACAGGGCGTTTGGATTTGCAGAGTAAAGGGAGTGACAGACCGCACTGCAGCGCTGTCACCCCTTAGACTTTTTTCCTCCCAAATTTCACAAGATTTAGGGGCCAGCCAAACAGTTTGGTGGTCAAGTTTTCAAAAGAACAGTCACGCATACTTGAGGAGCACTTAATGTGTGTACAGAATGGCTGCTGCATTGCCTGTGTTAATTAGGTTGTTGCATAAGTAAATGCTGCTGTGTTGAAGGTGTTGCTACGCTGCCTGTGAACACACGGTACCAGGCTCGTGTTGCGTTCTCCAGGTGCACAGTAGCTCCCTAAAACCCCAGGTTTTAACCTCTGGGTATAAGGAGAGTACTATACTTACTATTCAGACTGCAGAAGTTTGCATAACTGAAAACAAAGGTGGTTGAGACTCATTTGTGCCATTTAAAACAGGGGAATACTTTATTTTCTTGATGCCTTCCTCTCCCCTTTGCTAAAACTGAGTATCACAGACCTTCTTTCCTGACTGTCTGGAAAAGGTTTTCATTGCAATGTCCCTATGAGCTAGCTGCAAAGAGAAGCACGTCTCTCAGATCTGTTCTTTTCATTCTAATAAAAATGTCAATAAGAGAGTGGAAAGAGATCTGCTATTCTATTTTTAGCCTGAACAAAATAACCTGTTTACTCTTCAGTGCTTTTAAGTTACCTGGTAATTGCATCTGGTCATGGCAAAAAGCATTGCACAGCCTAATGAAAATGCATTTGGGTTGAATACAAATGAAAGCCTACCTTTCCAACATGCTCTGCAGGCTGCAGCCCCGGTCTCATTAGCGTAATGGCCAGGCGGGCAGGGAAGGCATGTGGTGCTCCTTGTGAAGCTGGGAGAGAAAGGAGCAGAGGTGAGTGCTATTTTAGGTCACCCGAGCTTCTATCCCCTTTAGGAGGAGAGAGCAGAGCACAACTCTTTGTTTCACTAACAAGTCTGGAAATAGCATAATTATAATGAAGGAGTTCAGGCAGAAAAATAACAATTTGAACTCTCCTGAATGTTAAAGGGAAAAATAAAGCTGTATTATTAACATTAGAGACGATCTGTGCCTGTGGGCTGTATGGAAAGGGATGGTTTTCTGAGCCTGAATTCTTGAAATTATTTGGTCTTGAAAAATATGTTGTAGCCAGGCTTAAAAAAGTTAGTTTAAAGTCAGGCTCTTAAATCCACACTTGGAAGTTGAATTGAGTTGGAAAGATGCTTGGTGTTCAGCATCCATTGGCAATTTTAAAAGGAGCTGCTCTATTGTTGAAAGTCAGGTCACTTAGGAGCTCAAAAAAGGAGCTAAACCACAGGCATTGATGTGTGAGAGTCCTGACCTTAAATAACAGGGACTGTGGGAAAGGGAATGTAATATGTTAGACCTCCAGGAGGAGGTGGAGGGAAAGAGGGAAAGGCAGGGAAAGAGGAAAACTACTGCATTCATTGCCAACAGAGCCAAATCCCCAACAACAAGCATGTGGGTATAAGAACTTGTTAACATTCTCAGGGATGCTTTGGAGGAAAACAAGGACATGCTCTTTGATTCCTTCAGAAACCCCAGGGCTAAGACTTGTGAAAAAAAAAACACCAAAAAACCAACAAACAAACAAAAACAAAAGGCAATTGGAAGTGTAGCTTTGCTTAAAACAAACCAATACAAGGCCTGCACCAGCCAGAGCTGCTCAGAGCTCAGGGAAGCCCAGATTCTCCAAATACCACAAAAATGTTAAACGATCCCATTGGAGCCCTGAGGCCTGGGCAGATGCCATGGAGATTGCCATGCACACGCTGTGCCCACCAGACCCCCTGCCCTTTGCTTCCCTTTATCCCCCATCTTCTGGTCCCACCTCCTGGCACCATGAACCCAGCCAGTGTCTGCTGACCCTTTCTGGTCCCTAGCTCCACGTTGCCCTCCCAGACATTCCAACAGGAGCATTTGTGCAATGCCCTGGTTGGGGTTTTTTAAAGCACTGGCAGGATATATAAGGTAAGGCAGGAACCCACAGCACAAACAGCAATGTGGGGAGCATGGAAAGGAGCATGGAGGAGGAAGCTGGTGGCCCCTCAAACTCCACAACTGCTGCAATCAAACTGCATGGTCTGGTCACCCTTCCCCACAGACAGGTTTTGGTCCCTCTCCCCAGGGCTGATCTGAATGGAGCCACTCTGTGAGGGACGCAGAGGGCCACCCAAGGGACAAAGGCCACCAGTTGCTTGCAGCAGACATCAGACGGAGCAAGGGAAAACTCGATGGGAAATGTGCGGGGGAGAGCAGCACACGCACGTGTCCCCACAGCCAGAGGACACTTGTACAGTGTCCCTGGGACAAGGCAGCCTGGTGGAATGAAAAGGCTGGGCTTCTGGCTGCAATGACTTGCTAGCTTTTCCACACTGCATCAGCTAAGTATGTTGCTTTAGATGCCAGGGACTTAAATGTAATGAGATCCCTTGGAGGCAACAAAATAGAGATTGAGAAAGTAATTGGGGAAAGCAGAGAGATGAAGCCAGTTGGCCAGAGATATGCTAGAGAACAGCTGAGGAGATGAACTCAGAACTTACTGCCAAGTGTCCCCCCATCCCAAAAACCCCTGTATTAGAAACATCATAGAATTATAGAATGATTTGGGTTGGAAGGTATCCTCAAAGTTCATTCAGCACAACCCCTCTGCACTGAGCAGGGGCATCTGCAACTAAAGCAGGTTGCTCAGAGCCCCGTCCCACTTGTCCTTCAATGTTTCCAGGGATGGGGCTTCTACCACCTCTCTGGGCAACATGGGCCAGTGTTTCACCACCCTCCATGTAAAAAATTTCCTCCTTATATGTAGTCTGAATCTCCCCTCGTTTAGTTTAAAATCATCCTGTCTTTACACGCCCTGCTAAAAAGACTGACCCATCTATTCCCTCCTAAGACCATGGGGAATAAAAAGAGCAGCGTGTAGAGAGCTGGAGCTGCCCCTGGGAAGCCCTCAGCACAATGACAGCCACACCAAGGTTCCCTGGTGAGAAGGATTTAGCAGTGCTGAAGAGGCACACACCCTCACACCTCCACCTGCCCCACAGGGAGCTCATTTAAAGCACAGATGAAAGGCAGCCTGGGGCTCTCTCTAGAGCTGGACTGTTTGTAGGCTATTTTAACAGCTATTTCAGCTTTGCAGCAAATGAGCTCCATGACCTGGCTTGCCAAAAAGCCCTGCAAGAAACCAGGGAGCACAGAGCCTCTCACTGCTGCCGTGAGTGTTTTGCACTGGGGGTGGATGCTGGAGCCACAAGCCCTGAGCTGCTCTTTCTCTTGGAGGTGCAAAACTGTGTGCTTCCCACTGAGGAGCAACCCTGACAGCACTTCTGTAGCACAGAGGAGGAGACTGTGCTGGTTGGGAGTGTTTTGAGGAAGAGCATCCACCACACCATGCCCAGAGGCTTGATCACTTACTTGGCATAATACCCCTGTGGACAAGGCAGGCACAACGGTTGCCCACTTTTGGGCTGGTAGTGGCCCAGTGAGCAGGAGGTGCAGGCATTGGGGTCTGTGCATGAGCCCCCCGCACAGCATGAGCAGCTCAAGGTGCCTAAATTGGAAGAAAAAACTCAGGATCAGGTTCATGAGACTTAAACCTTGTGCTCATCATGACATGTCATTGCTATGAATGTAGAAGTGCTGGGATGCAACCCCTCCAGCAAGGCAGCCTTAGAGGGTAGAAACTGTATTGTTAATGCTAATTATGCTGCTGTGCATTGTTAGCAAACTGAAGAACAGCCATAAAATGATCTAAGGTCCCAAGTCTATCAATGAGGATTTCTGGTAATTAAGATGACTGCTTTTTTCTCTTTTAATTTGAGGGCCTGGAGGGTTTTCATTGGTTTCCCTCCAACACAAAAACAAAAAATTGAAAAACAAAACAAAACAAACCACAACATACTCCTTTGGATTACTGATAATTTAGGCTTGTGGGAAGCAGAACTGAAGGGTAAAACCCCAGAGCAGAGGATCTGCCTTAAGCAGCAACAGGTTTTGTTTGAGCACAGGTACCATGGCATTCCCACCAGATAGAAGAAGCTCTATCCCTCTCTGCTCCCCAAAACAAATCTGAGCTGTACAGAGTAATCACGTGGGATTTGCTGTAGCTTCAAAACCAGCATCAGACTTGCCATCCCACTGCTTGAGGAAACCAGTCCTTGCTGCTGCACCAGCCATGAACAGGCAAGAGAGGAAGTCCCTGTGGATGATTGTCCTGCACACGAGGGAGGTGGGAATTACCCCCTGTCCTCTGCAGATTTACCCTAAAGCATCAGAGTTGCTTATTCCTCTATTTAAAAGTGCCCTGCAGTGGGGCAACAAGCAAAAAATACCTGGCTTCTATTTTAGGGATTCTGGGGGGTTTGTAGGTTGGTTGGGTTTTTTTGGGGTGCAGTAGTGGTGTTAAAAACAACTCACAACAAAACAACCAACCCCTTTACAACATAAATAATTGCTGGAAAAGGCAACACTGTGCACTCCTGACCACGACAGAGCTTGATGAGGTAATTTGTCAAGCTCAAATGAAAAGCTGTTTGTATTGCAGAGATTCTCCTTCAAACATTCCAGACAGACAGCTGGAAGCTGTCCTTATATTTGGCACTGCACCTCAGAACAACATCCTCCCACCAATCTATCAGGTTGCACTTGTGTTACACTTTGTGCCACAATCCTGCTGCTTCTTCATCCTGCTGGGCAAGCCTTGGGAAGACCAATACACAGCACAAGGCCAGCAAAGGCCAAGTCTCTAACTTCAGAAAGGTGCAACAAACCAACTCCCCACTCCTGCTGCCTGTCCAAGCTTCCAACACAAGAGCAACATGTGCTGGGTTTACCTCCCTTGACAAAGTCACTTTTCCAACTAGCACGAGAGCTGGGGGCACACAGGAACTCACCTTCGCTGGGAAATGTCCCTGGGGAGCAGAGGGCACAAGATGTCACATTCACTCTGCTGCAGTTTGAGGGCTTGGTGGTAGTGAGGAATGGAGCTGCTGATGGGACCCCAGCAGATGTGATCATGCCTGGAAGGGACACTGGAGCACTGGTGGATGTGGCCATCGGTCCTGTAGATCCTTGAAAGGTGGCTGTGCTGCCAGAGGTGAGGATGGTCACATCCATGATGGCAGTCAGAGTCTGAGCAGGCGTTTTTGTGGTTGGAATAGCAGAAAGAGCTGCAGCCGACTTGACAAGGTTTGCTGTGGTTGACACCACTCCAGTTGAAGGCATTGTGGTGGCAGTTGGGGGAGCAGAAGCTGCAGTAGTCATTACCCTGGGAAGTGCTGGGGTTGATGCAATGGGGACTTGAGTGGTGGTTGCACTGGGAGGTGCTGGGGTTGATGCAATGGGGACTTGAGTGGTGGTTGCACTGGGAGGTGCTGGGGTTGATGCAATGGGGACCTGGGTAGTGGTTGCACTGGGAGGTTCTGGGGTTGATGCAGTAGGGACCTGGGTGGTAGTTGTCTGGCCTAAAGCAATACCTAAGAGAAGAAAAAACACACTTAGTGGCCAAATGCCTGTTCTCCCTTTCATGGAGGCTTCCCATTATGGCTTTATCGACTGCTTAACCCATGCATCCTGGTTTAATGCCCAGAAAGTCCTTTCTGCTGTGTTCCACTACAGAGCAATACAGAAGCAAGTAGCTGAACACTGGCAGCCTCTGAGCATCCCCGGCACATGAGAGACTTGTCAAAGAAATAAATTAGTGGGTCCATGAGGCCACAACTCAGTAGATGACGATGTCCTGGAGGGCTGACTTTCTTAGATAAAAGGGTGTGAGAATTGCCTAAAAACCTCTAACTTTTAGTGACAGCTCCTTGTGACAGTTTACCCTGAGATCTCATGCCAATCTGATTTAAGATGCTTGTCAAGTAGCTGGCTGGTTTATCCCATCTCCACTAAAGGGATCAGCAAAGAAAAGTCATGGGTTTGGGATTTTGTTTTAAGCTGTTCTGGAGATACATCCAGTAACCAGAAGGGAACCCACAGGCCAAGACATGCTTTGATTCTGAAATCCATCCCTCAGAGTGGGGACAGCTGTAATCCTCAGAGAAAAGGGGTATTAGTGCAGTTCAAGTTGTTTTGCCGTGATATGCAGTGAACTGAAACACTGTCTGCTGATGAAAGCCATCTCTAGGCTCACAAGCACGGGGGATGTCTTCCAGTCTCTGAAGAGAGGAGAGACCCGTAAAACTGCACATGAAAAGTAGCAAGTTGGGTTTAATTTAACAGCATGGTACTAAGCAAAGGAAGGAAAGTAAAGCCTAAATAGCCAGCTCCTGCCACAGAAACTGTCACATCACCTTGAGTCAGAAACACAGGGTGGGGATTTACTCTAAAATAACTTCAGCTTCTGAAAACATCCAGCTTCATCCAGCACCAGTATGCGGCTGTTGCTGATAACGTGGTGTTTACATGCTCTTCAAACCAGCACACATCTGCTAAGCCAGTGCAGCAAGAGGCCCTGCAGAAATCAAGTGGCCACTGGCATGGAAAGTAAAAGGACTGTTTTAAGAAATTGCTTTATGGGTTTCAAGAAGCCCAAGCAACGCAGCTGACACCCAGCGTGGGATGGGGATGAGGAATGGCACAAGCAGGATGAGAAGCTGGGGACTTAGAGGGGCAGCACTATTAGATGGCTGCAGAGCATGGGTCCCTGCAGGCTTTTTCCCGAGCTCCCAAACTCATAGAATGGTTTGGGTTGGAAGGGACCCCAAAGATCATCTAGTTCCAACCCTGCTGCCATGGACAGGGACACCTCCCACTAGATCAGATTGCTCAAAGCCCCATCCAACATGGCCTTGAACACTTCTTCCCCAGCCTTTCAATTCCTCTTTCAATTTTGGCTACACCACACAAGGCCAGGCACCATGGGTATCAGTGCTTAGGACCACCAAGGTATGAACAACAATATGCAGACCAAGCTGACTAGTAACTCTACCTAAATTTCTGCAGAATGATCATACAGAATCACAGAATGGTAGAGGTTGGAAGGGACCTCTGGGGATCATCTAGTCCAACCCCCTGCCAGAGCAGGGTCACATAGAGCAGGTTGCACAGGAACACATCTGGGTGAGTTTTGAAAGTCTCCAGAGAAGAAGACCCCACAACCTCTCTGGGCAACCTCATCTAGTGCTCTGTCACCCTCAAAGGAAAGAAGCATATTCTTATGTTTAGGTGGAACTTCCTGTGTTCTAGTTGGTGCCCATTGTCCCTTGCCTTATCACTGGGCAACACTGAAAAGAGTCTGACTCTATCCACTTGACCCGTGCCCTTTAGATATTTATAAACCTTGATAAAATCCTTTCTCGGTCTTTTCCAGGCTAAAAAGTCCCAGGTGTCTCAGACTTTTCTCAGAGATGTTCCAGTCCACTCAGCATCTTTGTAGCACAGCCTCTGCTGGACTCTCTCCAGTAGTCCTTTGTCTCTCTTGAACTGAGGAGCCCAGAACTGGATACAGTACTCCAGATATGGCCTCACTAGGGCAGAGTAGAGGGAGAGGAAAACCTCCCTCGACCTGCTGATCACACTCTTCTTAACGCACCCCAGGAGACCACTGGCCTTCTTGGCTACAAGAGCACACTGCTGGCTCAATCAGGACACTAAACAAAAGAGTCCTTACAAAGCTGCAATCACATGGAGAGAGCTCGCTGGGAGTGCTCCTCCCGTTGCATACTGTGTGCTTTGTACTCCACTGAGTGCAATACCCATCTTTCTGTATAATTACTGAGAAGCAGCAGATGGAGCACCCAGTCACCTGTGCCACCACCCCCATTTTCTTGCTCCAAATCCAAATGACCTATAGATGTTAGTGCTGGTCTTAGTCAGAGAGAGCAGGTCCACAGAACCCACAGAGGACACTGCTACCTTGGCCGTGCCTTGACCCAGGACTGAGATGCAGTTTCCCTCATCTGACTCACCTATCTGAAGGGCTGAAGTCAGCCTGCTTCACTTTCCTTGCACCTGGCAACGCGCCATGTCAGTCCCAGTTGTTATTCAACTCATCTCAAAGTAAACACTAGCAGCAAGTCAAGGACACCAGCAAGTTCTCCTGGGAAATGCTCTTAGAAGGACCAGTGGGATCAAAGTCTGATTTCCCATGGAGGAGTCTCTCCCCAGCCTGTGCCCAGCTCTGCCAGCAGAGACGTCACAGTGGATTTAAACACCTTAGACCGAACACAGCTGGCTGAATTTTGTTTATTTTTCCTCTTTAAAATATTTATTTTTAGTTGAATGTTGACTCTTTGCAAGCTTTCATTGGTTGGTTCGGTTTAGTGCTAAATGGTGACACTGTTAAGATGGATTCTTTTTTAATGGAAAATACCTTTTCATAACATGTTACTAAGTCAATAAAGAGTTGCTTGCAAAACTTCAACAGATGTCAATAGCCTTCAATAGACAGTACTTCATAAATTTATTTAAGCAACTTCTAGAGAAGAAAAGAAAAAAAAAAAAGTAGGCAGGCTGAAGAAAACAGCTTTGAGCATCTACTAAAAATGAGTGATGTTTTACCAGTTGAAGTATCATAGGTGTGAATAAACAGTACTCAACTTTCACTTCATCAGACCATTTTCTCTCCTGCACTTGCACTGTCTATGCCAGGGAGCAGCAACTCCACTTCTAGAGGCTTTGTGGTTTTTAGGGGCACGGTAAATCAACAAAAGTATCTTCAGGGACACTTCACAGATGGGTCTTTTTGTGATGCCTTGACACCATGTTTCCCTCCAATACCCTTGAGGATGCCGGGGAAGGTTACTGAACTCTTAAATGCAGAGCTAATCCTTCCCAGCGTGTAAGGTGGGCAGCCCTGCTGACTCGCGAGGCTCAGACACTGGCCAGGAACTCACAAAATGAGGGAATGGGGTGGACACTCCCTGTTATTTTTTTTTCCTTCCCTCTGTCTTGCACAACTGCCCAGCTTGCTGTTCTGAAAAACTAAACCTTCGAGCCAAACAAAACACAAGCAAGGCAACAGTTACAGGTGTAGGTGAAGATGATAATCATCTTTGCTGAATTTAGCTGGTGAATAATTGGCTCCTGAAATGGAGAGTTTCCCCAAGTTGTTTAATTTCATTAAACAATAGTTTGATGAGCACATAACAAGGCACACAACAAGGTACACAAGTCTGGAGTGCCAGACTATGGCTCATACCTTGTTATGTGCTCAGGTTGCCCTGAGCAGCTAAGATGAGGCTCAGCAGGTAATTGCTCTGAGTAGTTTTTCCCCTTGCCAAGAAACTCTATAAAGGCAAATAGTTCTAGCAGGGCTGGTGGGTTCATACTCCAAAAAGGGAGGTGGCCAGAGGGCCCTTGGCAGCCTTTAGCTGCACAAATGCAGGTGGACTGCAGTGAGAAGGGAGCAGGGCAGCACCTCACCACAGGGAGCTTCCAGTTGCACCTGGCTGGACTTGCCCAGGAAGGCACATGATCTGAAATGCCACAAGTGTTGCAGATCTCACAGAGCAAAACTATTAACTGTAAAAGCACCAGGGGGTTGGGTAGCTAAGCTGAGAAGAACATGGAGAGGAGCAGATAGAGGCATGATTACAAAAATATTCAGGCATTTTTATATATGCTGTTTGTCTTATAAGGACCCAGTTACCAAAACACCCCAAGAAAGTGAACATACTGGGGCATCCTGTTCCTTGGGCAGGCCTCCCATGAAGAGGCCACTGCAAATCCTCAGCACACAGAGTAATAGGGCTCTATCTTTCCTCTGTTTTTCTTTTTTCTTTTTTTTTTTTCTCATAAAAGCAAGGTTTACCATATTCAGCCCGCTTCCAACACTATCTTTCAACCCTCACTTCCTTTCCTGCCTTCCTTCGCTCTTCCCCTGCCCTTCACACACCCCAAGGCAGTGAGTCCCAGTGATGATGACGCGCGTTACGGCTTTACCAGCCTCTGTGACCAGCCAGCAAAAAGAAATGCTGCTCCAGGAGCACTTACCTGTTAAACACACCATGGTTAAGCTCCAAAGTAAAGGAGAGGGCCAGGCATTCATTTTTCCCTGAGGAGTAACACAGCTTGTCAAAAGGCAAGATCAGCAGCTGATGTCCTACACCCAGCTGTTTATTCTCCTCTGGTTTTGTGCCCAATATTGTCACCTGACTCTGATCATGTGGCTCAGTCAAGTCAACCTCCCCCCAACAAAGGGGGGTTTTATATTCAGAGACTGCAACAGGTCTTAAGATGTCACTGGCCGTCTCAAAGCACGGTGCAAACTAAATACTGAGCAAAAGAGCAAATCTAAGCCTGTTTTTGTAGCGTGCAGAAATACTTGCAAGAGAAGCATCCTGGAGGAAGCGATAGGCTCGTAGAGAGGAACGGGCAGAACCGCAGAGCAGCCCTGTGCCTGGCTGCTGGCCAGTCCCCCGTGACCTCGTCAAGTGAAGGGATTTCATTTTTTAGACACCCAGGATTTCCTGCAAGAAGAAAAACAAGAAGAAAAACAACCCGAGAAGAGTCCACAGCTTAAAGCAGCTTCCATTTTAACAGAGACCAACCGTACTCTGGTGAGTGTAGGGTTTTCCCAATCAGCATTTAACTCCCCCTTCATTGCCCCCAAGGTGTCAAATTTGGCAAAGCTGTTGTGATCAGGCTCAAACTCAACAATCTTGATGATGATACTAAAGTCTGAGGGGAATCAAGGGAGACTTCAGGGCCTTGGGACAACTGGTTAAGGGATCAGGAGCCCAGGTAGTATTCTCATCTATCCCTCTGGCTACAGGGAAATATGAGGCAAGTAAGAGGAAGAGCCAACAAATAATTACGTGGCTCCAGGCCTGGTGCTACCAGCAGAATTTTCTTTTTTTGATGATGCCAGGAGTACTTATAAGAGACAGGGTAAATCTGTAAACTAGATTTAAAGGGGGAAAAGGACAAAACCAGGCTTGACAGAGATGAGCCGGGGGGCAACACACCAGTGTTTGATCTGCTAGTGAGGTCCTTTGGGCTGCTGTCTCTTTGCAGCAGCAATGATGCAAGAGTTAATGTGTTGGAAACCACAGAAACCCCTGAGAATGGTCATGTAGAGGTTAGGGCTTCTTCCCCACAAAAGGTGTCAGGATCAGTAACCCATCTGAAGTGCATCTACACCAATGCACACATCATGGGCAACAAAGAGAAGCTGGAAGCCATTTTGTGGCAAGAAATCTATGACAGAGTTGTCTTTACAGAAATACGGTGGTATGAGAGGGACAACCAGAGTGCTGCAAAGGATGGCTATAAACTCTTCAGAAGGAATAGGCAAGGAAGGAGGGGTGGTGGGGTAATCCTCTATGTTAGGGAGTGTCTTGACTGTCTAGAGATTAATGATGGTGATGATTGAGTGTTTATGGGTAAGAATTAGGGGGAAGGCCAACAAGGCTGGTAGCATGGCAGGAGTCTGTTACAGACCACCCAACCAGGGTGAAGGGGTAGATGAAAAATTATACAAACAGCTGGGAAAAATCTCACGATCGCCAGCCCTCATTCTCATAGGAGGACTTCAATTTACCAGATGTCTGCTGGAAATACAATACAGCAAAGAGAGAACAGTCCAAAAGGTTCCTGGAGTGTGTGGAAGATAACTTCCTCGCACAGCTGGTGAGTGAGCCAACTAAGAAAGGTGCCTCATTGGACCTGCTGTTTGCAAACAGAAAAGGACTTGTGGGCGATGTGATGGTTGGAGGCTGTCTTGGGCATAGCAATCACAAAATGATTGAGTTCTCAATTCTTGGAGAAGAGCGGGGTCAGCAGAACTGCTACCATAGATTCCCAGAGGGCAGACTTTGACCTCTTTAGTAACATGTTTGACAAAGTCCCTTGGGAGGCTGTTCTGAAGGGCAAAGGAGTCCAGGAAGGCTGGACATTCTTCAAGAAGGAGAACTTAAAGGCACAGGATCAAGCTGTTCTCATGTGCAAAAAGATGAGCTGTCTGTGGGGAGAAGACAAGTCTGGCCAAATCGGGAGCTTATCGGGGGGGGAAAAAAGCAATTTATGAGCTTTGGAAATAGGGAAAGGCAACTCTGAAAGACTACAAGGATGTTGTGCGGTTATGCAGGGAGAAAATTAGAAAGGCCAAAGACCAGATAGAACTTAAATTGGCCACTGCTATAAAATACAATAGAAAATGTTTCTATATATGTTAGCAGCAAAAGGAGGGCTCAGGAGAATCTCCACCCTTTGTTGGATGCCGGGGAAACAAAGTGACCAAGGATGAGGAAAAGGTTGATGAGCTTACTGTCTTCTTTGCCTCAGTCTTCAATAGTAAGACCAGTTGTTCTCTGAGTGCCCAGGCCCCTGAGCCAGAAGACAGGGAGTAGAATGAAACCTCCATAATGCAAGGGAAAATGGTGTGCCATGTGGTGCACCACTTAAACATATACAAGTCTATGGGGCTGGATGGGATCCACCCAAGGGTTCTGAAGGAACTGGAGGAAGTGCTTACCAAGCCCCTTTCCATCATTTATCAGCAGTCCTGGCTAACTGGGGAGGTCCCAGTGGACAGGAGGTTAGCTAATGTGACATCTGTCTCTAAGAAGGAGGATCCAGGGAACTACAGACCCGTCAGTCTGACCTTGGTGCCAGGGAAGGTCATGGAGCAGATCATCTTGAGTGCCACTATGAGACAGATACAGGACAACCAAGGGTTCAGGCCCAGACATCATGGGTTTGTGAAAGGCAAGTCCTGCTTGACTAACCCAATCTCCTCCTATGGCAAGGTGACCCACCTAGTGGATGAGGGAAAGCCTGTGGATCTTGTCTACCTGGACTTTAGCAAAGCCTTTGACACTGTTTCCCACAGCATTCTCCTGGAGAAACTGGCTGCTCATGGCTTAGACAGGCGTACTCTTCACTGAGTGAAAAACTGGCTGGATGGCCAGGCCCAAAAAGTGGTGGTGAATGGAGTTAAATCCAGTTGGCAGCCAGTCACAAGTGGTGTCTCCCAGGGCTTACTACTGGGGCTTGTTCTGTTTAGTATCTTTATCAGTGATCTGGAGGAGGGGATCAAGTGTACCTTCAGTAAGTCTGCAGTTGGTATGAAGGTGAGTGGGCACACAGATCTGCTTGAGGGCAGGAAGACTCTACAGAGTGACCCGGACAGGCTGGATCGATGGGCTGAGGCCAATGGGATGAGGTTCAATAAGGCCAAGTGCCAGGTCCTGCATTTCGGTCACAACCCCAGATAACGCTGTAGGCTTGGGAACAAGCATCTGGAAAGCTGCCTGGTCAAAGAGGACCTGGGGGTGTCAACTGACAGTCACCTGAACATTGCCAGCAGGATGTCCAGGTGGCCAAGAAGGCCAACAACATCCTAGCTTATATCATAAAGTGTGGCCAGCAGGGCTAGGATCATCCCCCTCTACTCCACCCTGGTGAGGCCATACCACAAACACTGTGTAAGGGGAGACCTTATCTCTCTGAAACTACCCAAAAGGAAGTTGTAGAGAGGGGGGAGTTGGTCTCTTCTCCCAGGTAACAAGTGATTGGGCAAGAGTAAATGGACTCAAGTTGAGCCAGGGGAGGTCTAGGTTGGGCTTTAGAAAAAACTTCTTCAGTGGAAGTGTTTGTTAAGCATTGGAAGAGGCTACTCAGAGAGGAGATGAAGTCACTATCCCTGGAGGTATTTAAAAAGGGTGTAGATGAGGTGCTTAGGGACATGGTTTAGTGGTGGGCTTGGCACTGTTAGGTTAATGGTTGGACTCAATGAAGGTCTTTTCCAAACAAAATGATTCTATGATGATGATTTTGAGGTGAGAGCATTAAGTTTAGTAAGGCCACATCCCTTTCCCACGTTATCCAGTAGCTATTCTGCCGTTCGTGCCCAGATGCCACATCCTCCTGCACACGCCCACGCTGCCCAAGAACCCTCTGATCCTTGTGGTTTCCTCCCTTGGCTGCCCTTCTGTGAAAGATCCTTCCCCTTTTCCTCTGTGCCGGTGGTTAGTAACCTCCCCTGCCATAGCAGAGTTCCTTTGGCACCGTGCTGCACCTGTAGGTGCTCCCCAACATTGCACAGCCAATGCAGAGGCTGGGAAGTTGCTCCAGGGAAGTTTCTCACACCCTCCCTGCCCTGCCCGTCCCTGCCTGTAGACTTTCTCTGGTACCTACAGCTCTGCTGGGGACATTCTTTTGTCCTCCTGTCTGTTGACACCAGCATGCCTCATGGTAGCTGCAGGGAGACAGGGAAGCTTCCTTGACTTGGGTATCAGCAGTTTGGGGGGGTATCCATCAGTCAGCAGCCAGCTGGCTTCCCCATGTCAAACATAACCTTAACCTGAAGCAAACTGTCAGACTTGAGGACACAGGCCCAGCACTCAGCCCCAGCTGCCCCTCACAGAGATGCTGCCCAACTGCTGATGCAGGGCAGCAATGGAGGGCTAACCTCTCCCTGGAGGCAGGCAAGATCTCATTTCTCACCTTAGCTTTACATGTTTTAAAAGTCTCTGCACAGGATGTTTGCTCTCAGTCTGTGTAAATAAGTCAATAACCTGCATGGGGCCATTCACTTGGCTGAGGATCTGCAGCAGTGGAAGACTTCTGTCTAATCATCACTGGAGGATGAAGCAGCTCTGTGCAGTAATAGGACACTGCCAGCAACTAGCCAGGGAGATGTATCCTTAGAGGAGCTGATAGCAGGTGAGTGAACTGGACCTCTGGTTTGTCAAGAGCCTTTCCTACACCCTCCAAGTCCCAGGAGCAAGTCACACAGTTCCCGTGGAGCTACAATACACATATACACACAAACAGGGGAAAAGCACTGGATGGTGATGCTCACCACTATGGCAGTACTTTCACTTGTGATGTGACATACAGAAGAAAAAATGAAATTGCATCTTAAGCCCCTTCCCATGACCTCAAAGCCCCCTGTTTGGATGAGTTACCAGAGCCCAGCTGGGAGGTGAAGCAGGCTGCTTTCCTCTCAGTTGCTTTAACTGAGCAAGTTAGAAATACTCTTCTGACAGGAAAAGTCTGATGCCACTTCAGGGCAGAAAAGTACAAATAGGTTAATTTATGAACTCTTGACCTGCCTGGCTTGTCTCTGTTGAGATTAAAGGCTTTTGCTAGTTGGTTCACAGAGAATAAAAAACAGTGTCAGAACTGATCAAAAGCAAGGTCCTAGGCTGGCACAGGGCCCTCTTCTTGTCAGTTTGGTTGCTTTTCCAGGGGTGGTGAACCTTGTGTCCCCAAATAAACAAGACACTGCCCTCCACCCTCAAAATTCAACTGGCTCCTTCCAGGAGCAAGGCAGCAGTAGTGACATTTCTCTAAGAACATGTCATCCTGCTCAAACATGCTGCCAGTTCACATCAACTCATGTGCTGCCTAGCCTGGAGAGGACAGTGGTTGTCCAAGGCTGCCTGGAACCACACTACCACCCAAGCTGGGCAAGTAAAGGAAGTACCATTAAAGATCTTATCTGCTGAGGGCAGTCTTGGATTTCTGAGCTACTCGGACATTATAAACCTGTGGGGCACCACAGGACTGTGGATCTACTGGCTTCAAGTCACCCAGGTGTTAGACATCCAACTGACCTGTCTGGTTAGAGGAAGAGCTATTTATTAAATAAGAAACAGGGGAGGAAGAGCCTCTCAAGCACCAGCCCTCTTTGCAATATCAACCTCATGTTGTGTTAACTGGGATGACAGCAGTGGCCCAGGTGAGGTCCTACCTACAGTGTAGATAGTGAAAAGGAGAAAAGTGAATGAGCTGAGAGTAGATGAATGTATCCTGCAGTCTGAAAATGGTAACAGTCACTGGGTGAACCTCTAAGGTCACACAGTCCCTATTGACTGACAGCAGATGAGAAAAGAAAGACCCCTTTATTCTTGTATCCTTCAGCTCTTCCCCTGATTATCCACCACTCCACTGTCACTACTTGGGTCCCAGGTTTGACACTTGCCCAAGTGCCAAACAACCGTCAGGTGACAAGCCAAACAAGCTGCTGCAAAACCCTCTTGTTCCCATCGTGCCAGGGGAACCGATGGTCCCTGGTGTACCACATCCAGCTATTTGACAAGACTACGGTCCCTTGGCAGCGTGTTCCTGATATGCAGCCTATTGCTGAGCTAGTACCTGGGGGGCTGGGCTGCAGCTATCACTGCAAGCTGCCTCCTGACAGGTGCTTCTCTTGGAAAAGAACTTTTCTGCAAGCAATGGAGCTTGAAAATCACATCAAAACCCAGCTGCACAGAGAAGAGGTACTGGCCAGCAGGCACCTCTTCCTCCTACACAGTTAAAAAAAAAAGCACTAAAGCATTCCTGACACCCAGGGGATGCACTACTCCAGGGGCTGGGAATCCAACACCTCCTTGGACATGCAAGGTTCTTCCAAGTCCCTGGTATATAAATTACCTCTCAGAAGTCAGCACTGGAGCTCAGACTTCAGGAACACAGCATCCAACTGCCAGTCAGTCTACAAGTGAGCAATGTAAATGCAGCTTATCCTCTGAAGGCTCTTCAGTAACTTACCTACAAAACCACTATGAGCACATGCAGTGGATGAGCCTCCCAGTCAGGAGGACCTGTGCTACAGAACTATGACCAGACTTCTCCTCCAGTTCTAGGTAGATCTCAACCTGAATGAGCAGGAAGGAGGCCACCAGCAGTTTACTTTATTTCAGGTAAGAAGAGAATTTCTGCCATACAGTGCTGCCGCTGAACGACACTGAGACCAGCTTCGTGCCCAAGAGGAGGGCCCAGACCCCACTACACAGGCAAGAAAAGAAAAAGCAAGCCAAAGCCATCAGTGCTCAGGAAGGAACACACACGTACCATGCTCTGAACAGACATTAAAACCCGCACCTGAGCAAATGGCCACATGATGGCACCACAGCTTTGGGGAGCGACACAAACCCTCTTAACCAAAACCGGGTAGCACTGCTCTTTTCAACGTGCACCAACAGAAACCTCCACCATGGCTGTTGTGTACAGGGAATAGAGAAACCCACAGAAGGGAGCTGAAGAATTTAAGTAATAAAGAGTATTACAGTCTCACAAGCAGCACTGAACATGTAATTCTTAATTAGTCCTCACTAGTTAAGTCTTAATTAGTCTTAATTAGACCCTCACTAGAGGGTCTTAATGCAAAGAACTCGAAACTGGACCAGTGTATCTTGGGTGTACTCAGGGTCAGGAATGCAGATCAAGCCCAGCCACTGGTCTGGGCAGAAAAAGTGCACAAACTGGTCCATTACCTTTATTTCCTTAAATTGTGCTTGTAAAGCAAAACGGAGCAAGGGTGGTTATCGGAAATCAGACGCTGCCAAGACCCCAACAGCCTCACCAAGTCAGGATGGTCACTCATCAGCAATGGGAGACTTTCCAACACCCAATTCTTGCTGGTCCTGTGGTGATGTAAACACCTGAACATCAAACTGAAGATGTTGGGTTTCCCAGCAGCAGCTCCCAGGGCACACCAACCACCTGCCTCCTTTCCAAAAAACCAGCACATATAAAAGTATGGGGCCTTCCTACAGTGCTCCAGCTCACACCATGATCCAGAACAAAGGACTCTGTAGAAGGGAAAATTAATTTGTTGACATATAGCTCAAAGAATCTCAAGGTAAGGAGTCTTGCCTTTTCCTTCAAGTCATTGCTCATATATACAAATTCATTCTGTGGGCAGCTTTCAGCCATCAAAAAATACCCCAAAGCAGTAGCATGGTCAACTGCCCTGGCAATGCTGCTTACACCCAGCACCTCCACAGCTCCAGCTATTAGCTTCCCCAGGTCTCGAACTTTAAGAATGCTGACGAGGTAGCTGATGGTCTGTAACAGAGTAAAGCAAAATACCTCAGGGAGGGGCTTGCACAGGCACCATATTGTGGAAGACACAGAAAACAGACTGTTTCTAACTCAGTGACACAGCTTTTAATGGACATCACCAAGGACCTGACAGAAGAGAGACCAAAATGTTTTCCAAGATTTCAAGAGTTGTATTCAACCCAAAAAGATGAGGGAAATAGTTAAAATCCAGTGCAGGTAGTGTTGCTTCTGCTGTCAGTGCCTGCAGCATTTGGCAGAGGGAAGGAGGCAGCAAGGTTGATTTTATTAGGTGTAACTTGGGTCCCATCCAACCAACAGCTCTATGCTGTTGATCAGTGCAGATAACCACAAATTTTACCACAAGCAAGATCAGCTATGAGAACTTGTTTCCAGCTATCCTTCATGAAGAGACAGCCAACATTTTTTTGGGTGCAAAATAAATTTTTTTAATAAAAAAAGGAAAGAGACTATGAATTTCAATGACACCAAATGCTGGGATCAGACACTAGAACCAAACTTACATGCTACTGAAGATTTGAATCCACAGAAACAGGTTGTTTTCTGTTGATTGTGAAATCTCTAACAGGAAGGAATAAATGTACTGCAATAGAACAGGTCTCCTGAGTAGCATTTGGTGAGAGCCAGATGAAGGAATCTTCCCCACCTGGTACAACACAAGTGTCTTGAAACAGCAGCTTCTAAAAACAAAGTTACCTCATCTCCCACTTTTTGCTTCTTGCCTTATTTGTCCATTCCTGCTCTCAGGACAACCCGCACAGGCACAGCTGCATGCACAGGGGCAGGGACAAGAGCAAAGTCTGAGGTGTTTTAGGTTCCTATTAAGTAAGGCATTGGGAATACAGGACAGCACCTGACACTAGTTTTTCCAGGTCTTAAAGTTGTCAATGCTTGGTCAATCACCAGTCACAAGAGTTAGTATTACGAGTAGCATCCTAAATATTAAAAAGTAGTGCACTTGTACCAGCTAAGCCTGTCCAAAATGTCTAGTGACGCAGAGCCTAGTAAAAATAGATGGTCTAATTCTGTACAAGCCATTCTCAGAGGAGAGGCACATACCTATTCACATAAAGTCACCAGGGAGTCACTCGTTTGGGCACTAGGAAGTCTGACACAGAAAGTGCCCTATGAAATAAACAATGTGCATCTCCACCTTTTCTCAAAGCTTTGTTCCCAGCATTCTACAAGAGCAGTTGACCTGGAACAGAATTCCCTTCCTGGTTATTTGATAAGGTCAGTGTGACACAGAGAAGAAAAACCTCAGACCATGTCTGGCACTGCACCAGCACAGGCAAGTTGAACAGAGCCACATCACGTGGCCAAACAGAAGAAAATTAGAATGAGGCCAGCCACACACACCCATGTAACTCAGCTTTGCAAGATAAGCTTTCATGTTTGTCACAGGATGAACTAGACCATAGCGACGGTCTCCAGGCATGAAAACAGCTTCTGGGAAAAAACAACACAAACCACCAACCCCAAACCAAAAGCCATCCACTTTCTGCAACACTCTAAAATTGAGGGAAGACACCATTGCTGTAATCTAGCTGAAGGCAGCATTAAAAAAATTCAGAGTGTTTATTCCACACTTTCATATGATGAAGCCACACATGGAACACCCTCCTTGTGCCATCGCCTCTAGGCTGTGGCCAAGAGCTTCAATACATCCACACACACGTACATTGGGGAGATATCAGCAAAGGTTAATCAGCTTTCAGAGAATCAGCCCAGAATGCAAGAGCAGGTATTCTGGTAAGCTTCCTACTCACAAAATATCCTAACCAGCAAAACTAAGCTTCTGTCAGCTTTGAAATATATCTACAGAAGCAGTGTGACAAATCTAAAATGGATACACATTACCATGCTGTTGGGCTGTTTGGTCTCAAGCTAGTGGTACTCATCAGCAGTTCAAGCATTAGTACAATACACAACTCGATTATTAAGAAGTATCAGTCCATTTCCTTAGAAAAATCTAAATTTTTATTATACATACTGTATTACACTGAAAATACGTACCCAAAGACAGAGTATTTTGAATTTACAACTGTACAAAAAACCAATAGAAAACATATGGGCTATGCTATAGATGTAACACTTTACAAAATGAGAGTTCTTGTTAAAGGCACCAGATTCCCAGAGGGCTCTGGCTTAAAATTTTTTAGGTTTTTTTGTTTTTCCAGTCAGATGTTACTATGAAAATGTGATTCATTCTTAAACTGTATAATGACAAAGTTTCATCAAGCTTCTTTCTTCTAGACAAGTGGTCTGCACTGTGACAACTTAGTGAGAGAGAAGTGACAGATACCACACAGATGTCAAGCAACTACCAAAGGCTCCTCCCCTTTGCATCCAGCATCCTATGATATTTAAATCAAGATGAAATGGCGAAGCTACCACTAAAAATGAAGTTAACCCACAAAATACTGGCCCAATACTAGAGTGTGAACCATACTAAGCCTAGACTGTTTTATATGGAGATAATTACAGAGCACCAGAGTAGGAAAAAAAAAAATTCTCAAAAAGGAAGGTGGAATCTATGACCAGAACTCTTGCTCTGCATCCTGCTTGGGCTCACCTTCTTCATTACACTCATTTCACTCTTTCTGGTCTTCATGGCACTCATGAAAGAAAAAGGAGCCTAAAGAAACCCAGCACTTTGCTGTAGGACAAGTTGTTAAAGAAGCCTGGGTATGCACCTATATGCTTTCTCCCCTAAGAATAAAAAGTTTGGACAGGGAGAACACAAGCCACTTTCATTGCTTCTTTCTCCAGTATTCTGTACTCTAAAGAAAAAAAACCCAAAACATGCTCATTTGCATCACACCTCATCTTGCACAGACAGGTGCTTCTTTACAAGCAAAGACAAGAGAAATTGGGACACCTTGCTGAGGCACAGCAACGCGCTTTGGAAGGTTGGGCTTTCCTAAAGCTTCATGCATGGCTAGAGGGAAAGAGGAAAGGACAAAGAAAGCTTTATGAAAACTCTGAACTGCTTTTCTGGTCAATTTGTTAGTACATCTGCAAGTCATTCTAGAGCCAACAAGTGTTTTTGTTTATCTTGCAGCACACATTGAGGTTCACTGAATAGAATCCAGCTAACATCTCAGTGACTGAACATTCAAGACAAAGAAAAATCAAGTTCTAGGGTCATATTTTGTTCTGTATGCAACAATTCAATTAAACTGAATTTAACTGTTGATCTTGCCCTTTCTGAATTGCCTGGCATTATCCCTATTTTCAGGCCACAGATTTGAGGATTCAATTCTCTGAACTAAAGAGCTCCATGTAGTTTTACTTCTTACCACATCATTTTAATAATATTGCAAAATATTATTCCATTTCTTTAAGCATTAAAAACCAACTTTCTAGATTCACAGATCAAGTTGAAGTAATGCTCTGGTATTGAGGGTCATGCAGTCACTTTAAAAAATAAATTATTTTTGCAGCGTTAAATCATCTGATCCTAATGTCTTAAAGGAATTTAAAAAATACTTATATTTAAAAAACTAATTTATTGCATATGACTGACTTTAGACAAACAGGACTGGAGATCGACTTCATTATGCAGCAAATACAAACAGCAGCATGGTTAAGCTTCCTATACACTACTGCACTCGAATGACACCACTGCATTCTAGAAAGGCTTCTTGAAGAGGAGATGGACAGCTGTCTCCATCCCGACAGCACAGGTCTGAAGCACTGACTCAGCAGACTAAGAAAGTGCAGCGAGGGACCCTCATTAATCTCAAGTGAGCCAAGAGACATCACACAGCAGCTTCTGATCACTACTGAATTGCAGGGAGTCTTGCATCAAGAATTTCCACCGACAGCGCACGCCCCACAAGTCAGCTATTCTTAAAAATTCTATTTGGTACTTGCAGCTTCTCTAGCAAGCAAGAGCAGTTAAGACAGAAGTATCACGTGAGTTTACAGAAGACTGGTCATCATGAGAAAACTTTAAACACTTGAATGCAGACAAGAAAAGGAATGTCACTTCTTTAAACCTTTCCTTTAAAAGATGACTACTTGTATATTCTACTGTTAGCCCTTACTGCGTAACATACTATACTCAAATCATTTATAACCATGAAAATGCATTCTAGTGAACTCCTAAAAACTAAAACCCACTATTGATCCTCATTTGTCAGGCTGGCTTCTAACTGTTTAGGAAAAAAACAAAACAAAACAAAAACAAAACAAACAAAAAAAAAATCACAATCAGAATCACAATCTACATTGCTTCTGAAATGGGGTAATTATGTGAGGAGAGCCCCCCGTGTGACAGTTTCACACTAACACATCCACAACACTCTGCAATGGTAGCAGGTACTATCAAGTAACTTGCTCACTACAGGAGCTAGAACATTCTGTATAATTGCTTAAATAAAGTTAAGAAATCCACACTTTTGGTCTCATCTTAAAACACTGTAGAATACGGATTTTATTTATACTTGCCCCATCCTGTTGAATAATTTGTCTGAAAAATTAAAACTAAAATGCAATAAAAATTCCCCGATATAAAAAGACTAATCAATAACCTAAATGTCTTTGTTAGTATATCAGTGTCCTTACGGGATTTGGTCTGCTTTCTTTTCGGGGGCGAGGGAGGGGGGAGAAAAGTCCTATTTTGTCCTAAGAGCTCCACTTGAACATGAACCTCCAGTCAGCCCAAAGTACATCCTCAGCACCAACCAACCACCGTTCTACTCATCTTTATTTCTTCCTTCTAAGCACCATTCCCAACCAAGCACAGCTCCACACAAGTACTGCCAGACACCAGATGTTTAATCCAAGTCTCCTTCAACCAATGAAATCAAGTCTCCAAAGGATAGATCCTAACCTATGTACATATAAACCCTCTCAACAAATGCAAGCTTCATTTGTACTATTAAAGCCAGATTATACCAGTTGTTTGAACACAGTTAAAGATAAAAATGTGCTTATACTTGAAAGGGACAAGTACAAGGCAATTCTACGTGCCAGTATAACTGTGGCCACATTAGTGATTATACTGATGTGGCTACACTGGGAAGAACCACAGCTACAGTCATTCAAAACTTTTTGGATCAGGGCTTAGCAATCAAATAGGTTTGGTTGAGCAGTCAATGTAAATTAACACTGCCTCAAAATAAGAGGAAAACAAAAAAGATCTTCTGAACCTTCTATATTTAGATACATGTCATTCAACCATTTCTAGGGCTTTTTTTAAATTAAGCTGCAATTGGTCTTGAGATGCAGTTTCACTTCTTCTGAGGTAAGTTACGCTGTTCCAAGGGCTTGCTATGCAAAAGCTGTAGTGCAGCTTCTACCCTAAGGCTTACTCAGCAAAGAGCTATCACTTCCAGGCAGTGACAAGCCACCACTACTTTTTACTTAACTGATGATTTTTCTTTTCTTTCAGAAAGTTTCTCAGTTTTTCTTGATCTCAAAATGATGCCAAATATAGACTAACTCATGCTTGGCACGGACACTGACAATACAGTGATTTAGCAAAGCTGCTCAATCTCGTCTTATGACCCAACAATAAGTTAACCATACAGTGGGTACCGTTAGACACCAGACATCTACCACCTGCAATATTTACTGCTTCTGAATTACAAAAATAATCAAGCACCTGCCAGTGGTGCAATAAATGTCCACTCTTACAACAGAACCCACATAGCCAAAGGAAATGTTTTTTCACAGTAAGGATCTGTGCCCTTGTTTAATGGTAAACCGTGAATGACTGTGCAGTAGTCTTCTCTTCCAGCACTCAGAAGTAAATTGCTCCTGTCTGGCAATCTTTCAGATGCAATCTCCTTTTCAGTCATCTTGAACTGTAGGATAATGAAAACACACCAACAACTTTCCCTCTAAGATCACTTTCCCCCTGCCAAGATTAAAATTAAAAAAAAGACAGTTTGACACCATCATCATCTGTGTTCACTGAGCCCAGTTAGATTGAAGAGCCACAATGACTTCTACTCTGAAAGGTAATAAGAAATGTACAAAATGGCATTCATGTGTACAGTTGACATACTCTAGGAGCTGGTTGACTCTGAGCTTGATTTGGTCCAGTCTGCTGTTGCTGCATCTCTTAGGAAACATTAGTTATAGGTTTGTACTTCTTGAATCTGGTCCATTCACCAGTAGCATAGTTCATTTCAAAGACTGTATCAACCAGCATAGTGGTGCTGCCAGTGCCATCTGCCTTTGGTAAATCTTCTGTATGCTCACTAAGTTTAATCTGGATGATGTCACCTTGCTCCTGGCAAGGATTCTCTGTGAAAACAAGAACAGGAATAAATTACACATTTCAACACTCTATTAGAAGATGTAAAGAGCACTTGATGGAGATTATATTAAAAAACCCAAACCCTGACAAACAAACCCCACACAAAACTGAGCAATTATTGGCCCTAATACACACAGCCAAAGATCATCCTCTCCATACAACATAGTCTGTGTTGTCAGCATAACACAATTAGAAAACAACAAAAAAAAAAGGACAATACCCCAAAAGATGAACACCAAGGCTACAGTAACTGGAAGAACAACAAAAAGGGGAGTAAACCACCATCAGCCACTGTCATTTCTGTCTGCCTTGAGTGTCACAAGAAAAGCTTGTATTTAAATGGAAGTTGGCAAACTTGAACTTCCAGGGTTACTTTATTCGGAATACATTTTGCAGTTAAAAACCTCAACAATTTTCAGCTGTTCTAGAAAACTAAATGGCTTCACTGAAATCGCTCATCCAAGTCTCAGTTCTGAGCCAGTAGAACTATTAACATTACATTTCAAGGTACTCCAGCTGGCACTCAAGAAGCTCAAGAATATCACAGTGGGCAATTTAGCCAGTCTTCAGAAGGTGACAACATTATTACTGAAGGAAATCATATTATTGTATACTTATCTACAGATGCATGTGAATATAAAGCATGCACACCTTCAAAGTACTATACCTCATATTAATATCTCCACAGACAGTTCTTTTGTCAAGTACACCCTCCTACTGCCCTTTGAAATAGCTGCGGTGGTACAGACCCCCCCTGCCCTGGTAACAAGGGGAAGCATCTTTGTACGTTTTCACACCCCCGCAACAGTAGCACCTGGTACTAAGAGCACCATCCTTTCGTGCAAGATTCACAGTAACCCTACCCTGGTCATCTTCAGTAATGTACTGCATTAATCCAAACGCATGAGCCACATTTAGGCTCCAGCACTCCAGTGATAAGAGCCCTCAAATAGCAAATTAGAAACCAGAGCTAGTGCAGATGATAGAGTTCACTTCAGGACTCTTAAGCCCCTTCTCATCTTACATCTGATAATCTTCTAGGTAAGATAGCCTTGGTTTATCAAGGCCAATATTTGACAGGATCTAGCTATGAGACAGTTTATCCTCCTGTGATTCACAGCACCTGTGGTTACCTAAAGCCTGAGACAACAGTTGCTACATTTCTAATGCAAAGGAATTAGCAAAGAGGCTCCGTGCTACCCATCTTGTAATGAAAGAACTTGCATTCATTAGTCTTCTAGACAAACAACTATGAGCTAACTGGTCTGTTCACTGTTCTGACTGGCTGCCTTGTTTCTCTTCAGCCCTGAAGCCATGACATTACTTGTGTTCAGTTAGGTATATATTGTGTTTAGCAGCCGCTCTGACAGGCTGACTTATTGAAAATAGACCCTAAAGATCCATTTCCAGTTAGTAAGAACTATAATCCATAAAACAACATATAGTCCAGAGTAAAGAAAAGAGTCCAGTAGTGACAAAGCAAAGCTAAAGCAAGAGTCTTGCACTCGTATGGGTGCATGCTAAGAAATGCTGGCCTGTGTTTCAGATTTGGGTATTCAAAAGCAAGCTAAATTAGTCTCAATACACACCTCTGGATCCTGCCATGAATCCAAGTATAAGGGCCTTTTCTGGCCTTGTAACTTTGTTTGCAGTCTTGAACATTTCCTGTGCAGCATACATTTGCTCCCTCTGCAAGAGATACAAGAAATAAGAATTCCAGTGGAGAAAACACTGCTAACAGTTACTGTATTAATGCCCACTAAAGAGTAAGGTGGAAAGTTTGTAGACCCACTAAAGGTAAGCAAAAAGCATTAGACTCAAGGTTTTCCCTCTTTAATGCTTATACCTAATACAGCAGTGAACTCTGAAACTGAAAAAAAGCCCAAACATATTTAGTGTTTGGTACTAAGAGAATGTTTACATCAATTTTGTGTTCATTGGGAACAAAGGAAAAAAGCCTCAATGCTTCCTCTGCAGTCCAAGAAAACCAAGCATGCAATAATTTCAGAGGATTTTTTTTTGTACATGAAACAGAGCTACAGAAAAGTCACCCAGCAAGTTCATATCTTGCCAGCCAGGCTTCGCAAAGTCTTTGATTCAGATGTATATTTAATTAGTTATCTGATTAACTTTGAGCACATACATAGTATATACCAATATAGCAGCAATAAGAAACTTCAGGACCTACATAATTGCTGTGGAGTTTAGCTTCCACCCCACTGTCAGGCTCTAAAAGATGTGTAATGGGAGGTGTGTGAGGGAATCAAGAAATAAAGGCTTTAATCTTAGAAAAAAATATTTGTATTTCTCCTGCCACAGCAGTGACAGGACCCTTTTCAGCAGCTTACATTACACACAATTGGCTGGGCAACACCTCTGCTAGAAATACAACTCTCCCAACATTCTTTAGAGAGCAATGCAACATTATTGTACATAAACAGCAGTAAATACAGGTATCTTACTGTGACACTAACACTGCACAACTTAAAAATGCTATGAATAACACTAAGACAGCAATGCTTACAAAGCCACAAAACATTGCCATAATCTTCAGTTCACAAAGAAAAGCAGCCTAAACCACCCCATGACCCAGAGGCCAAGAACTGCCAGCATATTAAGGTATTTCAATAATAAAAAGTAGTGTTCTCCAGTCTACATCAAAAGAAATCAAAAAGAACCTGGCTTTACTTACTGTGAGAGAGAGGCTTTTTTTCGGTGGTGGCTGTTGCTGAGTTTGGGGGGCAGCTTGTGGTGCTTGTGCCGCAGGGGAAATGGCAGGAGGTGTTGTAGGTGTTAGAGGTGAGGTAGGTGTAGTTGCAGGTGGATTAGAGTTACTATTGTACATGGGTGTTCTTTGTTTGAATTGTGCAGGAAGAGTCGTAGTAGCATTTGGAGCTGCAGGCTCTTCAGTCTGTCTGTTAGTCTGCAAGGCCTCTCGTGCAGAGCCAGCTGCAAAAACCCAGTCAGGGTAATTAAAACATTATAATCCCCAAACAGGATCAGAATCACCAGTGGCCTTTACAGAAAACTAAAAATTCTGATTATTTCATTTTAGCACCGTAATTCAATATGCCATCTAATATCTATATGAAAGCTTGAAGTGCTAATGCTCTTTCCACTCAATTATCTTTAGCAATAATTACACAACTGAGTGACTAGCTGTCCAATATGGATTATACTATATTTAGCATCAAATTTTATGTTTAATGGATTTATTAAATTGAAATGGCTTTATTTGCTTTTTAGCTTATATTGCTGTAACATCTGTGCTCCATCCCTACCAGGATTATTACTCTATTGATATGTTGAAGCCAAAACCATGAAAATTTTATTGCTTTTTACCTAATGTAGCAGCAGCTTCCAAAGGAAATGGTAATTAAGTCTCAGCTAGTAACAAATACTGAAAACACACAAATACTTAAACAGATGACAGAATTAAATGTAGTCTTCACAAATCAGTCCTTATTTAAACACTAACTGCCAAGAGAGTTAAAAGCCCAGAGTATTGACACATCCTAACTCTACTATTTCTCAAAGTTGATCCATTCACCTGTGTTTAAAGGATTTACCATTCCAAAACTGGCTGCAGGTGGAGGTTACAGACACATGCAAGTTACTGTGATTTCCTAAGTTAACCTCTGTCCAGCAAGCAGCAACAACCCAGGGCACAATCTAGCCAGTCATGTTCTGCTGTAGCTCTGGGATGTTGGCACAGCTGCTTAAGCACCTTTCATGAATCTCAGGTGAGCAATAGGAATAGCAAACCTATTCACACTGTATTCACAGAAGACTAAAAGGCAGATACAGACCAGAGCTATGCTGATGCCTTTCAGATCAGACTGTAGAGAATGAGAAGTCTCCCACTCGCTATCTAGACACAGGCAGAGCATTGTTTTTAACAATATCACAGAATGGCAGGGGTTGGAAGGGACCTCTGGAGATCATCAAGTCCAACCCCCACTACCAAATCAGTATCACCTAGGGCAGGCCACACAGGATCATGTCCAGGAAGGTTTTGAAGATCTCCAAAGGAGACTCCATAACCTCTGTGAGCAGCATGTTCCAGTGCTTCATCACTTTTGATGAAGTTTTTAAAATGGCTGCATTTTAATATAAAAAAGTTTTAATATGGCTATTATCCAGTAGTATGGGGAACAGGACAATGAACACTTGAGGACAAACATCTGTAACAATGAAGTTACCCCTTCATTTTGTACAAATCTCAAATTTCATTCCTGGCTTCCTCTCATGTCATAACAACTGACTTGCATAAAGTAACATTCCTTAGTTATACCACCTCAGACTACAGGAGACCAAATCTATGGATTTTCTGTATGCATTTTATATTAAGGAAACTGTTATACTCCTTGTCCATAAGAAAAGAGATACCTTTTCCTTTTGGTGTATGGGGTAAGTTAGAAATAAGAGAACAATGAAGATAGAGAATTTTAAACTAGGCTTTTCCTACTGTTGAACACAATGCCAAGGCTCTGGAAAATAATACTAGCTGCTGACAACAGTGATGTGCTCTTGGCTATGTTCCT
Source organism: Megaceryle maxima (assembly GCA_024605025.1). Classification (NCBI taxonomy): domain Eukaryota; kingdom Metazoa; phylum Chordata; class Aves; order Coraciiformes; family Cerylidae; genus Megaceryle; species Megaceryle maxima. The sequence goes on from JANHGN010025948.1 coordinate 103,106, forward strand.
TCTAGAGATGCCAAATTTCTGCCAAAGAAAGAGTTACACAGACCTTCAGAGAGATTCTGAATTGTTTCAGGGCCAAGAGAAGGGATCATGTTTTGCATATGCATTTTCTATAGTGACCAATGTGCCACATACATAAAGACAAATATTACAGTAGCAAATCCCATCAATCAAGAGTAAAAATAATGCATTAAACTGAAATGGTGGTGCTCTTCACTACAAGGTCTGGTAACAAATCCTAGTCATGCACATCTGTTAGTGCCAACTGATACATCCCTTTATGACTACATGTGCAGCAGGGAAGGAAAAGTAAAACCAAGTGTGCTAAAATACAAATCCTTAATTTCCACACTTTTTATGAACACTTTTTTTACTGTAGGCAATATTCTACAAGTGAATATAATGCAGCACTGTTCAAAACATGCAGGTTTCAGCTATCATCTGTCAAACTGTTATAAAAAGGTAAAAAAATTGGATGGTTTGATCCCAGCCTGTGTGAAAGCTAATAGGTACTTGCCTCTAGAAGTGTTGCTGACCCTTGAAAGCAACTGTTTTCTACGTGCACACACTGGATGTGTGTAGAGTATATACTCTAGACTTCTGTATTACTGGTGTCTCTTTAGGGACTAAAAAAGTGCTGGATTTTCTATTACAGAGAAAGAAAAAACCTAAACAGCCAGTAAATTGCTTTCCTCGCTGGACTAAGCTAGAGGTCATTTTAACACTTAAAACCAACAAGCATTTTCTTTTAAGTTAAATGATATGTCTGGTTACCCCAAACCCAAAGGTTGGGTTCCCGAAATGGATTTTTAGAAAAAAATGATGTTTCACTATAACTGAGGGATAGAATGTTTGTAAATTAAAAGAAGAGGCAGACAACCTATACAGTTGGAGCAAAAAGCTGTCTTACCTGGCTGTGTTTCAGAGCTTGGGATATAAGAGGAAGATGGCACCACACTGGGGGTAGCAGGTAAGTAACTTGTAGAAGGTAATGCAGGCTCATTGTTCAATGAGCCAAGTTTCTGTAAAACAGAAAATGAAATGTTACAACTGTACTGCATATATTCACGTGCTGTTTCTGCATATGAAATACATTTTCAACACAAGTTCTTTTGGCAGCTACAATATTCCTTTTGGGAACTTAATGAGGGATGCTGTTAGGGCAAGTGTTAGGCCCTTTCAACCCTAGCTCCCTGTACAAACTTCAGACTTTAGAATTACCCTAGGAGGAAAAAAGCAGCTTTGATCTGAATGAGGTGAAATAAAAGTTGCGTCCGAAGGCACAGTTTGAGCCAGGAAAAAAATACTATCATGGAGAATGTACATCAGTGAAGTGAGTCGAGTTGCTGTTCCTTTGTCCCACTCCTCAGCTGGCAGCATGGAGATCAGATAACATTTGCACAGATGGTATTTCTGAAGAATTACACTATGGAAATAAGTGATCTTCTGGCAGAGCAAACATGCTCTTCACTATCAGCAAGCAAAGCCTGGGTTCATCCATGGGCAAAAAAAATTATCACCCAAGAGAATGCAAAGGTCTCTGGGACTTAAGCAAACAGAAGACAGCAGTAAAAGTACAGGTGAAAACCCTTTTTCCCCTGAAAGGGGCAGTCAACACTAACATTTTGGATGTCATCTAGGATCGAGCCAAAGAAAATTCCACATTTTGTACTTAACTATACACAGTATTGCACACAGCATAAAGACAACAGCATGGTGTCTCTGAAGATCTTCACCTTAGTCCAATCCAACTTTATAAACAAAGGGTTGACAGAGGAAAGAAGCTTTGGGAGAGTAAGTCTAGAAGACCATTCATTTAAAAGTAGTCTTACTAGACTAAATCGGAGCTTACCAAAAAAGATACTCTCTGTATTTTGCGGAAAGACCAGCAATGACATTCACTCCAAACACAGGCCTACCAGTATCTGCCTCTGTGCTGTTTTTGGCATGCATACCATAGATTGCCATCCCTATAGCCATGGGACCAATGCTGCATGTACTCACTGCTACACTCTAGAGGAAAGAAAGCTCGGCTCAACCAAGCCACACAGGTCTTTTAAATAGAATGCTCTCAAAGGCAAGTGTTCCATGTCAACACATGGACTTAAGAGGCAGAAGCAACCATGACCACATAAGTGTCTTCTCTTGTTCCACATTTTAAGATGTGAGATGGATTACTATTGTTCAGCGAGGCTTATAAACTGGGAGCAGCAGCCTCAAGTGATCTATTAGTCTCTGAAGAAACCAGTTGTCCAAACTGACTCCAAACCAAGACTTACTGGAATAGAACAGACAGATTTTAACTCAGGAGTGGGGACAGGACCAAACATTCTTGTAAAAGCTACATCCTGACTGAGAAAAAAGCTACATCAGTTTCTCCAGTGCACTGTATCTGAAAGAATAGGGAAAAACACCTACACAACAACTTCCTTCCACCTCCCACCCCTGACTGAACTACCTCAAGCAACAGTTTAGCTTTTTCAGTAGCTCCTAAGCAACTTTTGTATTAAAAAAAAGTCTGTTAAGAGAAGAAGCAGCCATCTCTGAACTTCAGGTGCTTGGGTAATTTGGACAGATCATTCCCACTGTATTTCTCCTCCCCTTTCAGTAATAATGGGGCTGGCTAAGCCTGGTTACAAGCAGTTCTGGAGACCTCAGAAAAAGCTGCCTTCTGAATTAGAGCTTCATTTCTCAGATATTACAAGCTAAAAATGGAGCAAAGAACCAGAGAAGGGTACTAGCATGTAGGTTCTTTTCTCAAGCCTGAATACAAGTGAACTTGTAAAGATTTCTTTTTCACCTGGTTGCTTATATTCAGCTCTCCCTTCTGGCCAATTACAAGTGCTCCTCACTGAAACTTCTGTGGGCAATATTTCAACTAATATCACAAAGAATACACAGGCACAGGGGAAAACCTGCAGGAACTCATGAAAATTGTTTTACCTCTCTAGGGTCAGAGAGCCCTCCTATCCCTTTCATCTCCGACAGATGACTACAATCCTCAGAGAAGTGCACAATGGAACTTTGAAATAATTGTGTAAAGATTTTTACATTAAGAGGCATGTTTCAACAAGCTAGTAAAATATAATTACAGTTAAGAATAACACATCATGGTTTCCTCATCTTTGTGTTGGTTGTTTTGTGTTTGGTTTTACCTGTGTAGACACAAGGCCAGCAGCATAATCTGGGGTAGCATTTTCTACTACTGTTTCTTCTTTGGCTTGTTTTTCCACAACTTCAGTATCTGTTGCATAAAAACAAAAGCCAGTTCAATATGTTTCCTGAACTATTGAATTTTATACACCTTTTTAAAGAAATAAAACTCCATTTCTCAAAAAAATCTGAAGAAACATGCTATAAGAGGTATATGCTGAGAAGCTGGCAGATAGAGTTCATTTTACAATATACCCAGTTACAAACTGAACCACAATGTATAGCCATCAAGATACACTAAGTCATGAGGCAGAACTGAATAATTTTGTGATATGCAAAAGCATCAAAACCAAAGCAAAAATTTAAATGCAATTATGATTGTTATGATATGATACTAATTTTTTTGGTGACATACAAAAAAGTTATTTGGGGGAAAAATATGCTACCTAGTACATCTTCCTGATATGGTTAAGTGGAGCTCTGCACTGTAAGAGCAATTTATCAGGTATTATTTACTATAAATTCTCAACATCTCTTTCAACTAATTTAGTTGGCCACACAGGCAGTAGAAAATAAACATACCAAAATATCTCAGAGCAGTTCCAGTACTGAAGCCACTCGCACACCTATGTGCTACCCAAAGCACAACTGACTAGTTCAATCCTTTTATGCAACTGAGTCAAGTGATTACCTACACACATGGCAATAAGATTCAAAGCACTGCAAAATAAGTGAAAATCCCTCCTCAAAGTGTTTGTCTTTTTTTCAAGTTTAGCTGAAGAAAAGTTTTAACAAATGAAGAACAAAGTGATACTACAAGTCTAGATCCTATCTGCAACTGCATTAGCAGCCTTCGTAAGTAGTGTGTGATACCAACCTAATGTCTTTCTTCTTCTCTTTGCTTCACGGCCAGCACCTACCATATCCAGCTCAGAGATATCTAGAAGCTAAAAAGAAATAGACAGAGAAAATAAGCACTGTTAAATTTACATAGTTAATCTCTAAATATTTGCCTTTTTTCTTTAATATATTGATTTTTGATTCAAAACAGCCTAAGAAATTCACTTCAATAGAGTACAACTGAGCAGGAAAGCAAGAGACTAAGAAAAAGTGCACCTACCTTTACTCCTCTTTCTTTGCGCAAAGGTGTTCTCGAAGGAGGAATAGGAGTTCTGTTTCCAGAAGGACTAAACACACTAGGTGCTGAAGTACTCCTGAACGGAGCTTGTTTTGGTATTCCTTTGAGTGGTGCTTCAGGAAGATCAAAAAAGCAACAATTGTCATATTTTCTTTTTATAACTAATTAAATTAAACTAATTAAAAAAGAGGAAAAGCTGAAGAACTCCGTTTTAAACACACACCCTCCCCTTTAAGTTCAAGGCTTATAATGTGGAACTGTCTAGAAGACATTGTATGCCCCTCAAAGGTCAGATTAGGTTTTACTCTTCAAATAAGGAGTCATAGCCAATCTCTAGGCTAACGCTTGTAACACCATTCTACATGAAGTAGAAGCTGTCTTCCCCCTAGCTTTACACCGTTACCCTTCCACCTCATGTAAGCACCAAAGACAGCATTCTTTCATAGACTGCTAAAAAGTTAGAGACATATACGTATCTCTCAGGTCTTTGAGCCTCCTGACAATCTCATCACACACTACAATTTGGAGATAAAACCAGAAAATTTAGTTTGAGGTTAGATACTCTGTATCCCTCTATGTTGTACTGAGAGCCTTTTCAGGCTAGGACAACCCTCTCTGACCAATGAGAGTAAGTTTCAGCAGAGTAAATCCCAGCTGGTCCCACAACTCCTATTTCTAAAGACCACCTGGCTCTGAAAGACAGGTCTAAAAACTAGCTTTTAGTTCAACAGCTAAAAGGAACACCAAGAATAGCTACTGGTCAGTTTCTATACTGGGACAATTTTAGTTCTAATTATGACTACACTTTTTGCATTTCCTGTCAGAACACGTGGCCAAACTTTGACACTCAAAGGCAAATCTTAAATAGTGTCAACACAAAGTACTTCATATCTTCTGGCCACCACACCAAGAAATCACTCAAATTTTATACCTCAACATCATTTTGATATAGTAAGCAATGTTATATGTGTGCAGTAATTTAAAGCAACTAATTCTGAACCCTCCCCTTGCTCCTAGACAAAAACACTTATCTGAAAAAAGAAACCAAGCCATTTGGGAAAAATAAGCAAACTGTTGAAATCTATTAATGCAAATTTGAAGAATGGTTCTATATCTCTGTCATGTCCATTAAACAGAAGGCACTGCACAGCCTCAGCAGCAGAGAGCACACTGTCTCCTCTTTCTCCACACAGAATTATACAAATACAAGATAGTTTCAGTCTACTTCACAGCATTTCAGAGATCACAGCACATTGCTGTGATCTACTCTACTCCCTTTTGGAGCAACACAGATTAGTCAGGAGTTATTCCTGGAGTGATGCAAATGAAATTCCTACTGAAGTCTACAGAATGAATTAGCTGCTTACATTTCAGAAGCATGGCAGATATATTTGCCATTTAAGAAAACCCCCACACTCTTGTTCTTTCTGACAAGGCATGTCAGAAACATTTAAATATAAGAAGAAAGGGAGGCAGAAAGGGACAAATCCTTTGCTTCAAAAAGAATTACACTTTTGACAAAACTAGATGACAATTTAATGCTGCATCAAGGCTATTTTATTAGATTTTCTTCTGGGAAGTGATGAAAGTGAGGCATACTTGTTGTATCTATCTTTTTGACCAGTCCCCTGCCTTTGGCATGGAAAGGCACTCCTGCAGTCTTCTTGAGCTGTTGTGCAGTTTCTGTTGCTAAAAAGAAAGAGAGCTTTAGTTATTTACAGAATCTGTGCTGAGAAAACACCATATATTGCTCCCTGTGTAAAATGCTAATAAGGAAAACATAAAAAGATGGAAATAGCAAAGAAAGGATTATATTTCAATTAAACCCCAGGTTCTTTATGTAAGGTAAACAGCGTTTAGAGAAAATGCAAAGTCAGTATGACTATGCAACTGACAAGATGGTCTAAGCTAAAAGAAATTACCAGAGTGGACAATTTACTTGTCAGAGATTGACATTTTAAAAATAATTCTATAGAACATCATAAAAGGTTTTGAATCTTGCTTTTAACAAGAGCAACTACTCAAGTCACACACAAGAAAGAAGCAAGCTGCTGCAAGAGAACAGCAGGTAAACTATTTTAACATCAAGTGGCTACCAATACATATACATGCAGTAGTTGCCTTTTGTTACTAAAGCCCTCTTGACTTTTACAACCTATGTAGCTCTGCTGAGCAAAAGAAAGCATTAATTGTCAGCTCTTGCTCTCTGTTGTAGAAACATAAGGTAAAATAAAACTAGGTTCTTATTTCAGCTTTGTTTTAGAAGCTTTAACCAAAGCTGTCCCTCGCAAGTCTTCACAACTGTCAAATACACCCATGAGAGAATATATCTATGCTTCAAAAAGCTTTAGTTTTTTCTATGCCTTGAAATCTGAACAGCATTTAAATCAAGATCATCATTAATGTAATCATGGCCAAATGACCTGCACCTGCTCTTCCACACATCAGTCTATCAAAGATAAATCAGCCAGCAAAGCTCTTACTCTCCAGCATGGGGATGCACATTAAAATTTTTTGTTATAAGACTGAATGTAGATTTTCCTATCACAGTTCAATTTGTTACTCAATTTTATCTACTAGCTGTAACACTACTTACATTTCTGCAAGAGTTCTGCTCGAAGAGTGGCACTTTTAGGTTTCCTTTTCAGCTGGAAGTGTTTCACTGGGGGAGTAAGTGGCCCAGCTAGTGTTGTCAAGGCATTTTTGTTTAAGTACTGGCATTCCAATGGCAACATTGCTGAAGTTTCACATTCACTTACTGCACACAAAGAGTTAACACAGTACACATGGATATTAGCACCTCTGATAGCTAGTTACAAAACATTTTACAAGTAGACTGTACAGGTGGTTTTAAATTTTAGATTGTTTAAACACCAAGAGTAATTGGGTTTTAATTATTACACAGTATATAACTAGTTATTAGGATGTTTGTTTTTCACTTTAGCTTTAAGAGCTTCCATGTTAATTATACCTAGTCAAATTATAGGAATCAAATATAGCTACTATTGTCAGAGTAAAAGAAGGTAAAATGATTGAGTTCTCAGATTCCTTAAAATTTACACATAAAAAGGAAGCCACTCAAAAGCCCAAACCAATTGTGTGAGCATCAAATGATCATTTGTTTACAGTAAGAAACAAAATGCTTCCACCCTCAAGTCATTTCATTATTGGTCTGCTGCAACCCTTGCTCCAAGACCGCGTCTGCCCATTGATGTCCAGGGGCTTTTCTTAGGCAGTATGCTAAATCAAACCCACAGCAGCAGGAGTAGCTTTGTATCACCATTCACTACACTGTTAGAAGCATAAACTCTTCAAGTGCCTAAGCCAGTATTTTCAGCTGTTAGGCAATCCATAAGTAGTTGGACATCAGCAGCTTCACTTTTATTGCAATCAGTCTCCTCCCTGGTATCATTTGTTGCCTAGAGGAGGACCTTCCAGCAGAGAGGCACCCCCACCTGCTCAATACAACAGCAGCGCTTCCACACAAGCACTGCAGAAAGAGCGCCTTACTGTCGTCTTTGGTACTACAAGATGTACCACAACATGTAGAACAGAGCAACAGATGAAAAAACTCAACTTACTGAGCTGCAGTAAATCAGTTATTACCTATCAGTGCACACAGAGCCTGTCTACGATACTAATGAATCCATGTTAACTTGTGCATTGCCCTTCACAAACAGCATAATATCTGACATTTAAGTTCTGATGATGTTTGAGAAGATAATTTAAGAAGTTACCATTCCTCAAGTATCACAGTTCCCAGTCCAGTAACATGTCAGGTCACGCAGTTAAGAGACAAGACATACTGCTTGTCCTGATACCAATATTGCTAAGATAGCAAGACTGCCTGACAGGTTATTTCTGAAAAGGCATCACATTTCTGTAATTTTCACCAACAGAAAAGGCTTACCTTTTTCTCTAAGCTCTCCTAAAATATCTTGAACATTGGGATTCTGTTCTTCAAGATCAAGGTTAAGGGAGCCAGTATCTGGAAAGGATTTTAAAATATCAGCTACCATTAAGACCCAGGGGTCTGAATCCAAGGTAGCGAGCTGGATAATTTCAGTCAGTGCCCCTTTCATCTAACAAAAAAAGAAAAAGAAAATCAGCCAATTGGAAACAGTTTTGAACAGGTTATAGTTGGATTTTTTATTTTAAAAAGTCACTAACACAAACATGCACAATGTTTTACTACTGGGGAAGGGAGGAGGGAGACTGCTTCAACAGTTACACATTAACTCTAGAACTAAGTAAAGAATTAACCAAGATAATTTTTTATATATATAGCTTTCAGTCAGTCTAACCAAAGTTTGTTTTAAGCTTTTGGAAGCTCAGAACTTTGTTTAGCACCAAATATTTTACTAAAATTAATAAGAGACATAACTGTCTCCTTATGCTCTCTACACTAGTGTCCCCACACCTTCTATTCAGTGATAAAAATATGCCATCAGAATACAAGTTATTTACAAGATGCATCTAAATGAAGAACTACAGACTAATTAAGCAGACATCCCATATCTGTATCATACAAACATAAATTAAGTCCCCAAAATTCTCCTTGAGCTCAGGCCATAGTTACATGTTTCATGGTAATCAAAGCTGTATTGTTTGACAAAAGCTACATAAATACAGAAGCAGACCCGCCCTCTAATATGTCACAAGTAGCAAGATTTTCTATCTACTCCAAGTTTTTACAGTAAGAAAAAAGTAAGTTTTCTTTAAGCACCTATCTTGATAAAGGGCAAATAATGCATAAGATTAATTAAAAATTATATTGTCACTGGGGTTCTGTTTAACTATTGATCAACATGTCTGTCAGCACTATGAAATAAAAATTAAAGGTGACCACAGTCAGGGGCTTACACAGAATCTCTTAAATTGGTTGCTTTACTTCATTCACAGGTAAGCTTTAACCCCCCAAATACAGACTGAACACCTGCTTTTTTACTTAAGTAAACTTTCATGTAAGCATTGAAGCATTAGCTTCATAAACTAAGGTCATTCAATGTCCTGTGTCTGTCTATCAAGCTACAAAACATAACAGAAAAATTAACTATTTAGACATACTCTATCTGTATGGTATTAACACTGAAAAATTTACAAGCAAGTATAAGGAAATACTTGAATTTTCATTTTCCAGAATCCACTGTGGCACACAGAGCTTAGTTACAGTCTACATGTTTTTTAACACGGGGGGGGAGGGGAAGCAAAAGATTTGTGTTCATGCTGTCATTCTTGCCCTTTATTTGGAACCAGCCTTTTCTTACATGAAAAAGTTCAATTAAAAAAAAAAACAAACTCCACCTTTACATGCAAGTCTAAGAAAGACGAGTTAAATTTCTGCTCTCCATTTTTCTTCCCAAGCACTTGTAAAGCTCAGAGGTGGGCAATGATGTTGCTCAATTCCTTTCACCCACACAATGCTATCGCCCTCTCACTTTAAGAAAGGTTTACAAGTGCACTATAGAGGCAGCTTGTCCTTTACCCCTTACATGTTTTAGCACTCATAGTAAGGTGCTTGTGAAACAAACCAGCTCAGTTCATCTGACCAAAAACTAGCACCTCTCTATAGCTTTAAGCTTAATGAGACCCTTGGTGTGGCTGACTATAGTCAGAGAAACACTAGAACCGCAAAGAGAGTGGAGCAGGAAAAAAAAAAAACCACTACAACAGTCAGTTACCATCTTCAGCAGCTTTGGATTAAACTGACATCATAACAATGATCATGCACTATTTAGTGGGTTGTTGAATTTAACCAACACTTAAAAACTGACTCTCTCCACTGGGTAAATTTCTAGTCTTTGTGGTTCTCCATTGCCCATTTCTTTCTCAGTAAACATAAACCCACCTAGACTCCACACAGACTTGTCAATCTCTCTACTCCAACCCCAAACTGCTCATCAGAAGTCACTTCTACTACAGTGGACAGGGACAAGTGTAAATATCAAAAACAAGTCCTTTATTCTCCTATCTATCCTATAGGAATTACAGTACTGATTTACACAAACACCTGAAAATTTAACATGTGCCAAGAGATGATGAAGCTGTGGTTTATTGATAGTTCTTTTACAAGCTTTTATGTGGACACCACTAATGCAGGTAAGTGTATACAACAATTTCCTCTAAAGTAAACTCCGGCAATAGCTGGAGGAAAAGAGTCCTCTGGATCCTCCCAATTTACTCTTCATACCTGCTCCACAAAACTCCTACTTAGACCAGAAATTCAGAGAGCTACATGCCTATACTATGCATGTTCCTATGAAGTTTTTATCCAGGCACCTTCCACCCACACTGCTCTCAAGGCAGCTAAAGTTAAGGCAATCTACGTATTGCCAAAACTCACTGCTTCACATGACTTTGGTTCACGGAGAAAGGAGTTCAGAAACAACTTGTTTGCCTAACACTGGGCAAATAACATTGTCACAAGGCTTCATGGCAGAAAGAACATGGTGAAAGAGCAGTGAATGTCACATACAGGGAAGTAAAGCATGCTAACAGTGTGAGCTAACAAGAGACCTTGCCTGTATATGGGTTTGCATTTAACAAGCCTGGATTTGAGTTTTGATTCAGGTTTGTCTTTAAATGGCACTTTGAAATATGTTCCCAATTAGCTGTTTAACTGGCAGCTAAAGGAAGAGAATCTGTGGTTTGAGAATGCACAAAATGCATCTCAAAATAACAAAGAATCTCATGCAGTTTCTGTTACTTTACAGAGCACAGGCATCACTGCAAAATCTTAGTCTGTATAAAATTGCAACACTGTGTCACTAAGAGTCCCATCAGATCCAACCAGTGTCTTATTAAGCATGAATGTCAAGATCTGATGCAACACATGCTGGCATTTCTCTTATTCAAAACATAAGGATTTAAAGTATTTTTTCCCCTCAGCCTACCCTCTGCCCTACGCCCCCCCCCAAAAAAAACCAAACCAAACCAAAAACACAACAACAAACTAACAAAAACCAAAAACATAGGGTAGAAACAGAAGCATCTAATAAGGAGGGATCAGGCAGGATGGAAAAAGTCTGGAAACAGAGACAAAGAGATTAATAATGACTATGCAGAAAGAATGCACAAACAGCACTGAGGAAAGAGGTAAAAAGGAATTACTACTAGAAACATGCAAAGTGATAGCTCCAAGATGACTTCTTCCAAAGAATTCCCCTTCATTTGCTCTGTATTATGCCTAAATTAACATATATGACTATGCCTTTAGACAACTGCATCAACAGTTTGCTAATAAACCAAATCAACTTTAAATTTTTTAGAGGCCAGGGAGAAGGTGATATTTAATAGGTATCTGTATTATAGAGCATTTTCATTAAGCTAAAAGCATTGAATTCAAATACAGCATTAATATTTATACAACACAATTGGGGTGGATAGAATATCACTATTGTATATGTTTTGTATTTTAATCGCAAGAAAAAAAAAAAAAGAGTAGAAGTGGCCAAGAGTGATATTAGATGAAAATATACCACATTACATCATAGAAAGATTAAGAACATTAAGTGCAGGCCAGAATGATAAAAATCAGCCTGCCTCCTCCAAGCAGAGGGAAAGGTAAATGTCATGTGCCCTCTTGCTCCTTTGCACCAGTACTCGCCAGTTCCCCCTTGCATGAACCGGGGACTCACGATTCACATAAGCAAGCAGAAAGCAACAGTCTTGACTTTCACTCTTGCAGCTACTGCAATAAAAGGGCAGGCCACTGCTGGAATAGGAACCTTCCTCTGAAGATAATTCAGAGAGCACAGAAACGGAGTCCTCATTCCAGACTTTGCTGTAACATAACAGTGTAACCCTGAACAAATAAATTAAGTGTTGGCACAAAAAGAAAACTCACACTTCCCACTGTGAATCAGATTACCAAGAACATAATATACAAAATAAACAGAAGTAACTGTTCTGCCAAATTCACAGCTGAAACTCTGGTCAGCACTACACTGAGCTTTAGGCATCACTTCAAATAAGTGCAGTTATCTAGAAAAAAATTTAGCAGATTAAAAGCTTGGGGGGGGGGGTACAAAAGTTAGCAAGTTCTGCCCAGAGATTTACAGTGGAAAAGGGTATTTTTGATAACTGCCTACAAAACACACTTAAAATGAAAATGGGAGCCAATTATTCTTATTAGTCAGCAGGAACAAATGAGCAGTAATGAGGTTCACAGCATGATAAAAAAATTAGGTTTATTACCTATCCCACAGAAGTATTACAAGGATTAAATCATTTATATTTATACAATATTTGGAGTGTTCAATGAAAACATTATGAAAATACATTTGAGAAAAAACCAAACACTTAAGTAAAGGACTGAGCTTTCAAGAGAGCTCATTGAAGATTGTCTAGACTGAAGCTTTCGCAGAGATTTGGGAAGGACCAGCAGCCAATTAAATCCTTTATAAACCAAATACCACCACATTTTTGATTCCCACAACTTTTTTACTCGTATGTCTGCACCCAAATTGTTTCCACATTATTCTGCACCTCTGTGAACGTGCCATTATATAGAAAATGAGAAAAATATTTTGAAGAGAAAATAGCTGAATTCAATCTCTTCTCTAGAGAGAGAGGAATATAATTTAACGTGTTACATAAACCAGAAATATAACCTGCATCCACTATTGAGACTCCCAAAGCTTTACAAAGCTGATGCAATCTATTTTCCAATACTATGAAGTTTCCAAATGCCAGCTTAGTGCTTCTCACACACGATCAATAGATTGGCACATGGCATGGAAAACACACCTGTGATTTCCAAAGAGACTAATGAAGCACTTTCACAACAGTTAAGTTGGATCATTTTCAAATATGTGACTGATCTGATGAATTTTAACTTCCAGGCAGCTACAGGTATCCTATACGGGTGCATTTCCGCCAGCAAAAAAACACCATGTTCAACACTGCACAATACACCAAGCAGAGAATGCTGTAAAGTATACAGCACAGCACAGATACATATGATACCCAGAACATATATATGTATGCTTGTGTTCAGTGTAAGATATGCAATGCCCATTAAAATAGCCAAAACCTTGACAGTAAGTTACATAAAAAAAAAAAAAATCAATCTTCACAAATAAAACCTATTTTTGCAAACTCACCACGAATGATGAGCATCTGATAAGACAACACCCCTCTCTGTCAGCAGTTTGGTTACACCAGCTATTTTTACCATTTATAGAAGGAAGTCTATAATGATAATTGCAGTCCTACCAGCAAGATTAAGGGTTTCTGCCTCAAGATTTTTTTAATCTTTAACCATGAAGCCTTCCTCTCAGTTAAAAAGTAATTATTTCAGGGATATGTTTTAAAGTGTTACAGGTACTATGCAACAGACTGAAAATGCTAAATTCCTAGATCACAATCAACTGTGCTGTTTACAATGAAAGATTAAGTTTGATTCAATTCACAAACTCTGCCAAAGTGAAAAATCCCACAGTAACTTTGTTACTGAAATAACAATAGCTTTATATTTTGAACACACCTGATCACTTTAACAATATACTACAAGACACAGCAACTGACTTCCTCTTTTTACATACACTTTATGTCCATGGCTAACAAAAGCCCAGAGCAAGTTGCTGGCTACCACCTTCCTCAGAATCAGTTTTAAAAGATCTTTTACCCACCCAGTGAACATTCTTGCAGCATTTCAACAAATTATTTCAGCTGGCTTGAATTCTGCTCCCTCAAAGATTTGGCATGAGTGTTATTTATGAATGTCTCTAAGCTTTTTTAGCTCTTTTCAATCTACAGACATCATTAATTTGTTAGCTTTTTCTAAAAATTGCAATATTTATTTCTTCCAGGCTACTTGGATTTTCACACTACTTAAGCTCTGAGTATGCAAAATTCTTCTGACCTGAGCTTATGCATAGCTTCTCATCCTCCTTTCTGGCCTCCATTATTACATTTGTCCAAAAACACAATCAAATTTATGTCACAAAGAAGACAGACAACTTGTGCACACTGGACAAGCACGGAACATGAGTATCATGTTTCAAGAATTAAAAATGCTGTCAAGAATTAAGAGTGACACCAATTATATGTCACACATTGAATAACCATACAGATGCGCGTGGCAAAACAGACACCAACGTACCCTAAACTACTACTTAAGTGTGATGGTCATGCATTTTCATCTTAGAAGTACATGAAAGCTGATCATACAATAATCCCAGCTACATACCATCTCCCCACACCCTGCCTAGCATATGTGTGTATTAAGCCTAAGCAGCAGCTGTGTCCCAGCCAAGAGAGAGATTGGTGCAAGCACAGCTGAGGATACACAAGCAGGTGAGGATTAGCTACACACAGCCTCCATGCCTGTTACCAGAAACCAATACTATACATGGTGGAAGTAGGAAAAAATTCTTTGAATCTGGCTAAAAAAAATTTAAATGTGTCACAATCATTCTCCAACTACTGCCCCAAACATCACCAATTGCCTATTAAGAAGGCTACGCCAGCAACAGATGAGGTATGGTCCAGGCCCACGTGAATAAGCTTGCAGAGCCAGCTCAGACTCGAAACAGCCAACCTAAAGCTGGGGCAGGGCAGTAAAGAAAGCACCAGCTGTTCCCAGAAAATGTAAAGAGCAGAAAAAAAAAAAAGGCACGGCAGTTCTCCTCAAGTGAGACCTGACTGAAAGAGGGTGGGGAAAGCACTGTTCTGTGCAGACCCCAGGTCTTCCATTCCCCAAGTTTCAGCACTTGCTGCTGTCCTTCCTAAAGCTGAGATGTTCGACTTGAGACACTTACACAGCTGCCAGTATTAAGGCAGAACAATGAAGGAAGCCTAATATACACGACTGCTCCTAAACGAATCTGCCTCTCTCCTAATCCTAGAGCCACTACCGCCTTAAAAAAAAAAATCCCTCGTCCTCAAAAGCACTCAAACTGCATCCAAAACACAGCCTTACAAGTCCGTGTGAAGGCATACGATGGGTTTCGGGTCCAAACTACTTTTGAAAGGCTAGTACCAGATATTCCCCAAAGAGCAGCAGAAGCAGCAGCAAAGCTTCCACCCCACCCCCTCCCTTATCCCGGGGAATCTGAGTGCTTTTCCTCACGCCAAAGACCCAGCCCTGCGAGCTGGGCCTCAGCGGACCGCTCTGCCAACCGAGACCACCTTCCACCCCCTCCGCGTCCAAGAAAAGGCTGCAAGGGAGAAGGGGGATGTCCGTGGAGACCGGCCCCGCCACACACACCGCCGCCGAGCGCGGACGGACACCTGCCCTTAAGGAGCAGCCGCTGCTCGGCGTCCCCCTCAGGACTGCCGCGGGCAGCTGCCCGCCGAGCGGGAGCGGGCAGCGCGAGGCCGCGCCGCGCCCTGGGGGTCTCCCCTCCCCACTGACTCGATGTGAAAAGGGCGGGGGGGAGGTGGTGCTGGCGCTGCCGCCCCTTCTCCCCTCACGCCATCTCCGACCAACCGCTACCCCTCACACACACACATCCCGCTTCGATCAAGCTTCCCGCGCAAGCTCCTGCCCAGCTCTCACCTCGTCCACTGCCCGGCGGGGCAGGTGCAGCATCCCAAGGAGTAGCTTGAGCTTGACGGCCGAGGAGAGGCCGTGAAAACAGAGGCGGATGTTGTCGATCACCGAAGCCGTAAGCAGCGAGGCAATGCTCGGCGGTGCCCACAGCTCGTCTGTGGAGCCCAGTTTGTTGTGCAGCCACAGGCCAGTGTCGCTCTCCCGCATCGACGCCATCTTGGGAGCGGGGCGAAAAAAGAGGGGATTCTCCACGGGCATTTTATGAAGACACCTAAAGGGAGGAAAGGAGGGGGTGAGGACCCCTGCGGGTCGCCGTCTTGTTCGTAAGGGAAAATGGTGGCGCCCTATGACGTTGCGCTCGGGAAGGCGGAGATTCTGCCGTAACCTAAAATGGCGGCGCCCAAGTGGCGAAAAATAGCGAGGCTCCTCTCATCTCTCATTCAGGTGTAAAATGGCGCCCGACAGAGCTTTTCTGCCGTATTGCAAGTTGGCGCCGCCTCGCTCCAGAGAAGCTTCTCTCCCAACTCGTTATTGTTCATCACAGTCCGCCACAACTTCTCTAGGGCTCTCCCAGGCAGAAAAGGGCCGAGAATCACGAGCGGGGTGCCGGGCGTCGTGAAGTCGGACAGCACAGCTCGGCGGCAGGCAGGAGCCTACCTCTCCGCTCCCCTCCCCTTCGAGGGCGCTGGTCTCTCGCGGCCGGCGGCTCCCACGCTTCCCTTCCTGCCGAGGGCCGCCTCCCTGGCGGAGCGGGCCGAGCGGCGCTGCGGGAGGCAGGAGAAGGGCTGAGGACCTCGCTGCCAGCCCGCCCTTCCTGTCCGGGCTGGGCTGGGCCGGGCCTCAGTGCTTGGCAGAGCACCACGCCTGCTTCCCTCGCAACCCCCATGTCCCTGGGGAGAGGAGCGCCCGCTCGGGCGCACCAGCACCCTACTTGCGCTCCTTCTGGGTGGCCCGCGTTAAAAAGGTAGACGGCTTCCCCCACCCAGCGCCATGGGGAGCTTATTAGAGTTAATAACACTTTAAAGCGCACCCACCTCTGTAGTTACTTCAGGTCCTGTCTTCGGCTTTCTCACTCAAACCAGCTCGGGCAGCTTGCGAAAGTGGTGAACCCCCCCAGAGGTGCTGCGATTTGACAGGAGTTGAGTGGTCTTTTTCCTAATTTTCTCCAGAGGATTTTTGTGCTGGGTGCTTCAGAGGTGTAGGAGGATACCTTGGTGTCTGTAACGCTAGCGGGAAGCTCTCAGAAATCGGGGGTTGTTAGGCGTATGTTCATATTCCCTCGTGATTGAGCTCATTGTTACTTAAACATGAACAATTAATCAATTGCCTGAATCTCAGAAGACTCAGGAGTTTTTCAAGTGCCGCACAAACAGTCCACTGTGGTGTCTTTCTAACTGAAAATAAAGCCCAGGAATTGTAGGAATATACAGCAAATTCACCTCTTAAATTTTTGAAGAAGAATTTTTGTTTTGTTTTGGGGTTTTTTTAATAATATTTTTCATTTAAAGAATGCTGTTTGCAACCAGATTTCTCGGGGATACCAGAGCAATTGTTGCTGAGGTGCTTTATATTTCCTCAGTATGGTGCTGTGGAGTGCTATTGTTATATTTTATCCTTGATCCCAACTTTTACTAATATCCAAAATGCTGAGTGTCTGCAGCTCTTGGGTGCTATGGAACACTGACTTAGCAGTGTGGAAGTGTTTTAGAGCAAAGAGTTTCTATGTGACAAAAATTATATATTAGTAGGTATTTATTATATTTTTCCACAGCTAATAATTGAAAATGTGTGTGCAAATACACATGTGCATTTTGTTGGTGCTATCAATGTATGCTCAAAACAAATGCGATGTAAGACAAAACTTGTGTCTACAGTCAGCTGACAATTTAGAGGAGCAAAATAGGAGTTGAGACAGTTTGTCTAGCACGGAAATTGTTCTGTCCAGAATTTCAGTTGTCCTCTGTCTTGGTATGTTAGTTTGTACATACATAGTTGTGGGAGAATTATTTATCCCCAAGTAACTATTTGTGAGTTTGTACAGAAAAAAAAAAAAAAAAAAAGTAAATAAGAGACTGGGATAAATGATTACATTGAAAACAAAATAGGAAATTAATTAAAGCAAAAGGCTTTAAAAACCAGCTGTAGAGAAATGGTATGAATTTAGATCTATAATAACATGTCACTATCACTGATAACCTTTACCCTCCATTAGTTATACCCAGCTGTTTGAATTAGGCACCTGGTAAGATTTAGGTACGTGCTTAACTGTAAGTGCAAAATCTCATCCAGTTCACTGGGAACTATTTGTTTCATGGCAGGAGAGTGAGCTTTGGATTGCTGGTTACCTGGAGTAGAGAGTGTTGAGGTCTGATTCTACTTAAGGGTATGGACTCTGCTGTGAGAACAGTGTTCTGAATACAAAAAAGTGCAAAGTGGCACATCTGTGACAAAATTCCCCAAAGCTGTTGTTGGGGCACAGCTTAATACTTCACCCTTCACTCTGCTTTCTGCTGACAGCTACTTTTGAAAACATATAGTCCAGGACTTGATAAACGCTCTACAACTGCACAGTGCAAAGTGTGCAGTTGTGCAGCCTCACTCTACCCGTTCACGTGGACTGGCTGGTTTTTTGAAAGGGTCACTTTGTTCCATAAGCTTTGTGGGGGTTCAGGTACTGGCTTTCTCAGGCAGTGCCAAACTGCACACTGATGGAAGCTAAAGGAGTCTTGTTACATACTTTTTTTGTTCTTACACGTTCCTCGAGGAATCTATTTTTGTAGACTGTCAAGCGTTTAAGACTGAGCTGAGTGGCCATCTAATCTGAGCCACTGTAATCGCTTCTTATCTGAAGTGTGACTGGAAAAAGGAGCCCATTCTGTGATGTGTATCTGGAATGTAAGGTTTTGAGGAGTCCATCTGGCTCCAGTCCTATCACCTGCAAATTTGTCCCTATCAGCTGCTAACTGAATGGGCACGGAGACACTGTGGGGACTAAGACAAAGAGACAGCTGGCTGTAAGAACCCACTTTAGTCCTGCCTGCTTACTAGTACCTTAACTTTCTGCTGGACTAAATAAAGCTTTATTTATTTTTTTTACCCATTATTTTGTTTTGATTTGTTGTTGTGTTTGTTTGCTTTTAGCCTGAGTAGTGATTTTGAGAGTAATATGGTAAATATAAAACTGCTTATTCCTCAGGGATTCCTGGAACTAGGAAGAATATACTTGATTTCTCTGCAATTGCTTTATATCCCACATGATGTTGCATTACTCAGCTGTCTGCAGATGTTTTCCTCTCTAAACTGCAAGACCCCTTGTTAAAGTTGGTGATATTGAATATCAAATCATTGAGAAGAATTGGAGCACGCTACAAGATAGACTGGGGTTAGACATTCTAGATTCACTCGCCCAATTGTGACAGTATTCAAATGAAAAACAGACCTCATCAAGGATTCATCTCTTCAAATCCACTTTATAATTGTTTTAAGAGAGATATTACTTTATCTTACACCAAAATCAGTGCTCTAGGAGTTTTTCAACCTGCAGTTTGTCTCATTACCTGATGAAAAATATTTATACTGGGATGCATTAGTTCTGCACTACTGAGAGCAGCATTCTGTGTTACCTGTCAGGCTCAGAATACTTGTGTATACTCAGAAGGACGTGACAGGGGTAGAGAGCCTGGAGTCTTCCTGGTTTGGGGAAGAGCGACACTGCACCTCAGCTGGGCACCCCAGTCGAGGAGCAGTACACTGACAGGCAGAGATAGCACGTGGATGTTGGCATTGAGCTCTCAGTGACCAGGAAGCTGCTTTTTCTGTGCTTAGGAAGTGCAATAACCACAGCATCAGCATGAGCAGTGGCACAGAGCTCCCACGGGAGTCTCATCCTGCAGTGACAGATATGGCAGCTCCTGTGCCAGGAGGGCTTTAGGCTGATTCATGCCATCGTCACGGGGACCAGACCAAGAAGGCAGACAAAACAGTAGATTGGCTATATATATATGCATATATATATTCTATTATATATATTATATATACTACACCCTCCCACTCCCCCAGCATTTCCATTAAGGTTGAATACCTGAGCTTTTCTGCAGTTTTATTTTTACTTTCACATCTGTAGCCGTTGTTCTAAATGCTACGACATTTTAGTACATTCCATATTTCAGTATCTTTTTACCCTACAGTTTCCTAGGGTTTTGA
>JANHGN010025949.1:0-29585 GCA_024605025.1 Megaceryle maxima
CTTTCCTTTCCTTTCCCTTCCCTTCCCTTCCCTTCCCTTCCCTTCCCTTCCCTTCCCTTCCCTTCCCTTCCCTTCCCAAATCAAGTGGTGTCCCTTTCCAGCAGAGAGGCAGCACTGCCTCTGGTTTACCCTACATGGACTGGGGATCTGACCATGGAAATCATCAGTGCCATTTTGTCATTCCAAACCGTTATTTACACAGCCAAATTTTTGACTACAGTTTTGGAATACCTGATGAGTAACAGCTTATTTACTGTCATCACCAGCCTGGTGCCTAGAGTGTGATGAACTTCAGGATGTTTTCCAGCTAGGCTGCAGGCAGTTGCAGTGATTGTCAAATGTAACTGCTGTATTTATTACCTGACTGGGCAGAGCTATCTGAAGACCAGTTAATCTTCAATAAAATCTAGTAGAGCACAATAGCTCTTTTAAAGCAGGATAGTTTTATTTTAGTGTGTAAGTCTTTGATGGTTTTTCTTGTACTTCTAATAGCACCCAGGCTCTCATTATTATTTTCATGTACGTTGTTTTGTTGGTAGCTGGTAGCTGGAATCAAGCTACATTACTGAGAAATAGAAGTCAGGGTCTTATATTAAATACGTTGTTAAATACCTTCAGTTTTCTTTCAAAGCACAGACATATGGTGGTGCAAACTCCCTCAAAGTGTTGCACCACTGTGTTTACAACTGGATCTGCACGTGGACAAGCCAATAGGCAGTTAATAGTTTGTGTTCATTCAGTATTGGCTGCTCATGGCTTCTTCACACTAAGCCATAAGCATTTGACTGGCTGATTTTTAGAATATGAATGCCCCTCTTCAGATAGAAATCAGCTATTTGTTTCAGAAAGGACCATAAAAAAGTAGAAACTTTTGTACAGGAGAAGTCTTCTTTTGAGGGCTTAAATGAACATGATTGCCTGCATCTTGTGTTTTCCTATTGTACAGCAAGGGCATAAGTATCAAACTATTAGGGGGCATTTTTGAGTAAATGAAATGAAACATTTCTGATGTAGTAAATCTTTAGGGTCTTGTATTGTGTTTTCATGTTCTGTATTCAGTTTTAAAGTTGAAAATTACTTTTGTTTGGAGGGACATCTTTGTCTCCTGGAAGACATACTGGAATTTTGCTTTCAGAACATGTATTTTCACTTATTATCCTCATCTGTTTTATTAAAAATAATATTTGCATAAAAAACTTTCTTTCTTGTAAGCACATCTGCTCTTGCTTCTACTTCACCTGAAGATCTAACCCTTTGCATGTGACATCTTCAATGAAGAATAAGCAGCAGGAGCAGATGAGCTTTCAAGAAATAAAGATCCTATTTTCATGCAAATGTACTAGTAATTAAAAACGATGGGAGGAAAAAAAAGGCAACTCAATATGCAATACCTTCAAATTTAATTTGAAGTATAATAGTTTTAAACTTTTCCATAAGAACTCCCAGACTCTTTAAGTGGTTTAGTTTTGAGAACAGTAATAATTGTCATTCAGATTAATGGGTTAGTTTTTCTTATCAAAAGATACCTTTGAAATAAGTTTGAGGGTAATAGTAAGAAGTTTTAAAGGCTTTTTTTTTAATTTTCCCTGCGGTTTTAAATAAAGTTAGTTAAATTTGTAAGTAAACTGAACTTCCATTCAAGTCTATGGGTGAAGTATAGCTGTACTCAAGAAGCTGGCCTGAGGCCTACTACGAGCTCCACATGACTTCATGAAAAGTATGCCAAGCTGTATCTACAGCATTTCCTGTAGCTTCATCAACCATCTCACTTTTCCTGAAGGAGGCATTTTTACCGAACAACAAAGACTCTGTTCTTACGAAGTTTTACCCTTCCTTGTTAATCAATTCAAAGCTTACAAAATCAGGAAGGGGTAGGGAATGTTACTACTTGGTGATTGTAATGCATCCCACAACTCTATCCTTTTAAAACCACTGCAGAAACTCAGAGATTTAACTTAAACAGAATCAACTCGACTCGACTCTACTCTTCTCTACTCTATTAATCTAACTTAGTAAAACGGGTTTAGATCTTGAGCATTCTTGATTTCATGACACATATGCACAATTCACAATAGCATAAAATCGTTGCCTAAACGTTGGATCTATTTCCATTCATCTGCAAGGCTGTAAGGTGGCAGAGTTAGTTGGAACACATAAATAACTTCTGCCATTTTATCCTATGCCATTTAAATTCATTACTCAGTACATAGAAGTAGCTACAGCTCCCAAATGATAGGTGCACCTTTATTGATTAGAAATAAGTTTATTTCTGATGGGTGTGGAAAAGCTGAGCATTACATATTTATATACACACATACATTTATGTAAAAACAATGGAAAGATGAATAATTTAGATCCCATAGAATAAAGAAGTGAGGTATTGATGATTTATTGATTATAGCTTACGTTTAGATAAGAAGATGCAAGACCTGATAAATAATGTAAATATTTTAAAATTCTGTCCGTAATAATCTAAAGGGAATATTGTGATTTGAATTAATACTTAGAAAAAATCCTTCACTAATTCTTGCAAGTAGAATTTCTTGTACAAGAGGCTGAGGTATGTCCTATGAACTTCACAGGGATTTGGTAATGTCCCATCCTCATCAGATAGTTCTTTCTTCCTTTGCATTTCTAGTTTGGGGTTGGTTTGGTTGGGGTTTTTTTGGTTTTTTTTGGTTGGTTTTTTGTTGTTTTTGTTTTGTTTTGTTTTGTTTGTTTGTTTTGGTTTTGTTTTGTTTTGTTTGTTTTTGTTTTTGTTTTTCCTAGAGGAGGTAGACCACAAGAATAAACTGAGGTAGCTCTAGCAAAAACCATTACTGTAAATACCATGAATAGGACCTACCACTACAGTTCACTGCTTCAAATTTCAGTGTAATTAAGAAATGGGGGAGACTAATAGAGATTGGGTGTAGCTATGATGGCAATGGCAACACATACTCTATTACCTGAAAGAAGGTTGTAGCGAGGTGGGGATCGGTCTGTTCTACCAAGTAATGGATGATGGAACAAGAGGAAGTGGCTTCAAGTTGTGCCAGGGTGGGGTTAGGTTGTATATTAGGAAACATTTCTTTCCCAAAAGGATTGTAAAGCCCTAGAACAGGCTACCTAGGGAAGTGGTGGAGTCCCCATCCCTGGAGGTATTTAAAAGATGTGTGGATGTGGTGCTGAGGGACATGGTTTAGTGTTGAAATGACAGTGCTCTTGGACTTGATGATCTTCAAGTTCTCTTCCAACCAAAACAATTCTATGAGTCTATATTTTTATAACTGATTTAGCAGATGATTGTCTCTCAAGATTAATGATTCCCTGAATCATTAATTAGAAAATAATGTTGTTTTCTGTTGATGCCTGAAAACATACTATTTTTATTGCAAACATTGTGGATGAAACATAATTTTTGTCAATTATGATTTGAGAGGATGAAACAGATTGTTCTTAAAAGTAAAGAGTATAAAACACAATTTTCAAGACCACTATATAGACCATAGATGATGACCATTTTATTATAAATGAACTACTAATAATTTGGGGGTTGGAACTAGATGATCTTTGTGGTCCCTTCCAACCCATAACATTCTATGATTCTAAGTACATTCGATATATTAATTCTTTTCCATATAATAATATAAAGCAAGGAGCTTGCCATAAGTCCTTTTTTTATAGTACAGTAGAGTAGTAAGATTACTTCCATTTCTGCTTCTACCCTAATTTCATTTTCATAGCTTCATTCACTACATGTCTATTAAAAACATTATTATATTTCTTCCAACCTATTAGAAAGACCTATAAAAAACTTCTGCATGTCTTGAAAGCTTTGCAAAAGGAACAATTAAATGGAAAATTGTCCAGAACAAGATCCCAAGAAACTATTCTCAAATGCATTGGGCCTATTTGTATTCATCATTGTACTCACAAAAAGTAGGAGTAATACCACTGATGCCAGTCATGCTAACAGCAGATTGCTCTATTTTGCATATTCTACCAAAAATGTTCATTAGTATTACAAAACTGAGCATTCAAAAGTTAAAAACTGACAATATTATGAAAAGAAGCTTTAAGCGATTGCTTTAAGGAGGGAGAGTAGGGATAATTTGCATCTTAATGGGTGGTTACAAAATCTGGAAGTCTACCAGAGGTGGATATCTGAATGTCTTTGAGGCAAAATTCTTTATTAAAGTATTACTTATGAAGTACAGTTCTAAGATTCATCAGATAGTTTGACAGCCCTTTATATTACCATCACCCTGTAAGATGATGATGAGATGTGTTAAGAATTAGGCAAGAACAGCCATAGGCTAATTCAAGAGAATCATAAAATAAAACTATGAACACTTTCCATACCAACTTAGAAAGATGTCATAATGTAGAGGATCTACACAAACTAACATGGAACAGGCCAGAAGGATTCAGTTGGGACAAGGAGGTTTATTTTCTTATCAGTACCTTGATCACCAACACAAAACCACTCAGAAGGGACCTCCCCACAATCATTATGTTCCGTCTTATTTTTCCTGTAGGCATCCAACATCAGCAGGAAGGCAGCTGTATTGGTCTAGGTAGTGAAAGTTAGAACTCACTGTGAAAAAAGACCTATTCTCTCCTCTTCTCTTCTCTTCTCTTCTCTTCTCTTCTCTTCTCTTCTCTTCTCTTCTCTTCTCTTCTCTTTTAATTTTCTTATGCTGCGCTTACTATCTTACTATTTTAATTCCTTCCAATAATGAGGTGCAATGACTATCCTCATTTAACCTCTGACCCAAGATTAGTAGGGAAACATATAGGCATCTTTTGGATGCCTATATGCTTTGTTGAAGAGGTGTCTGGGTTATGGTTTAGATGGTCTTGCACATGCAACAGAAGCTACTGACCCTGTGTGATAGTCTTTTCTTTCTGCAGGAATTCACTCTATATTTTCTTCTTCCCTCCACCCTCATTCCTCCAGAATTTTGTCTGTCATACAGATAGATGTTACGCTGATAGAGGCTGACAAAGAAGCAACTCTGTCAAGCCATAACATGACATTTTTCATCCTCTAACTTCAGTTAGCTTGGCTTGAGGCTGCAGAATACCAAATTCTCAGATCTTCAGAGTTCAAATCTGTGAAACAGCAATACGGAGAGTAGAGAGTGAGTTTTATGTATCCAGAATTGACTCTGATTCTCAGAAAATGAGTAACAGATCAGAGTTTCTGGAGAGCTGCAGGTTTCACACTGCTTTGCTGTAATCAAGGTAACTGAATTATCAATAACAAAGCAAGATCATCATCTAGCACAGTTCAACAAAGACAATTGTGTCAGATCAAACACTAGTCCCGGATGCAAAGATGTCCCTAATTACAGACTGAGTTGACCACTTACTGTTTTGCATTTCCAGTCAGAGGAGACTTGGTGCCTCTGTGAGCTCTTCAAGTAGCATCACTTATTTCTTTTCTTCAGCTTCAGCCAAATGTTTATTTGTGAGCTGCTGCTGTAAAAAGAATAAGCCTTCTTGATGCTAATGAGTTTGGTCACAGACGATGGAGTGTAGCTTGCATTTGTCTTAATCTTGTCTAGCTAGTTGTCCTAAAGGCTACATTTGGAAACTGAAAAGTCAGGTGGGAGACTATACCTCTGTGTGACTGACAAATCGAGAATTTTTTAGCAATAGCACTGGTCCCACTCACTGTTCTTGAGTATGTACCTTAGGCAAGAGGGGGGGGAACTCACACTGCAGCTAAGTGCAAGGATATATACAGCAGTGATGTATTTAGCATATACTGCACTAGTGAAAGAATAAAGCAGTGAAGACCATCACTTAATGCTTAATATATGCACTTTTGAAATACAGTGTGCTAAATCCTTCTTTATTCCCAGAAGTATCACAACAGTCTTCCAGCAAGTGCTGTCCTCTACCTGTATATCTCCTTCTGATTTTCTGAGAATATAAGATTCTGATTTCTGAGAATATAAGATTCTCAGAGAAAAAGAAAAAAACATTTTGCAGTTCTGGTCAGTCACTAATATATCTGCTGGCATAATTACCAGTTCATTGCACAAAGACAGCCAACCATCTAAACTGATGGAATGAACTGTTCATCTTTGTCTTCCTGGGACAGGTTCAAACTAATATTCTAGTTTTTAATTCTTTTCACACTCCTTTGTACTATGAGTCTCAATTTAGCATTCTCTGTCTTCTATATAATTTTTGTCATTTGTAGCTGCTGCCAGATATTGAATGGCGAATTGTATTTATGCAGTATTTTACATTCTCACCAAATGGTTTGAACATAATTTAATATAATAATTTATCTAATTATCTGATGTTTTAAACTTTGTATTGAACACTGCCCATCTTTGACATGCTCAGTACAGACCATAATTTAGGGCATAATCTCTGTTATTTTTTAACTTCCTTATGCTTACTTTTATACATTTTAAATTTTCACTTCTCTGGCCTGTACATAGCTACTTCTTTTCCATAGCCACTTCAGTTTTAACTGTATTGTCCTCCTTGCTGTTCATGACCAGCTGTTACCTGTATTCCTCACACATCAAACTGCACACCTTGAAGCTCTGTCAGTTGTCCAATTCATCAGTATGACAAAAGGAAGGAGGACCTAATGTTAAGCTCTGTGGTGCTGCATTTGTCATCTTCCTTTTACATTTATGGTCATTCCTTCACTTTGTAAGCAGGTCACTTTGTTATCCAGTTGAGTATTACTTCCTAACCTTCCTACCCTATTCGTTAATAATGTATTTGGTACTGGATTAAAAGCTTTCTTGGAGTCCAAGTGAATAACATTTATTTCTTTACTCTTCTCTGCTTTTATTGTCATTTCCTCAAAGAAATTAAGCTAGTTTGTTACACATGATTTCTATTTTGGTAATCTTCACACTGAAACATTAAAAATTCTATTTGCGTGGAAGATCTTGGCAGTGTACGAAAATAGAATTGTTCCTCTTTTATTTTTAGATGCCTGTCATAATGTCATAAGCAGTATTTACCATTTTACTGACGGTACATAAAGCAATGTGTTTGGTACTGTACTCAATACAAAGGTACATTTTCACATAACAGAAATGAACTACAGACAAATAGCAAACAAAGTAGATTCCATGAATAAATACCTTAAAATATAATGAAACATATATTTTGTGCACAAAAATCTGCCAATCAAGTTTTTTACATCAGTTACAGTTTCAGAAAGTACCCTGGGGTGCGACTCTGTAGTAATGTGAAGACAACAAAGGAAATATGAGCCTGCAAAAATGTCACAAACACATTAAATCTAAAAAGTGCCCATTAAACTTGATGGAAGAAGAATTACTGTTCCAACCCATTAGGCTGTTATATATTTAGAACTGGAATTCCTTTAAAATTCCTTTCCACTGAAAGCCCTATGAATTCCTCTGGGATTCATGGTGAAAAGTACTCTGAATTGAGACTTTTGCCATATGCTCTTCTTTTCAGTGAAAATTTTGTGGGCACATTAAGGGCAGTATAGACTTTTGCTAGCAACGCTTTTTTTTTTTTTTCCGTAAGCATACTTTATGCTTCTTTTTTTCTGTGTGTGTGTGATTTATTAATTGATACTATTTCAAATAATGACTAAGAAAAAATAAAAAAAGGGAAAAATGAGAGCATCTCTTTTGTCTGCATGAAATCAGAAGAACAAAGCCTGAGTTTGTGACTCTCCATGCAGAGAACATAGTTGTGTTCCATGTGCAAAGCATGGTCCCATAAACTTGCTCTTGTTTTTATCTTTCAGTCAACTGTTTATCCATGCAGGAATCTTCCATTTTTAAGCCCTCATTGTTTACATAGGTTCAGGATCCCCTAGCCTAATGTTGTCCTTAAGGAACCTCTTAAGGCCTGCCCTCTACTCCCATGGAGTTCCAGTTCTTACTCTCAGTCCCACCATCCCCCCCCTGCCCTGTCAGTGTTGTATTGAAACAAACCTTAATCATAGTCTGTCCAGAGCTTGGTTTTAAATGCACCATGTTCAAATGGTGGACTTGGCAGTGTCAGGTTTATGGTGAGTAGTGTCTCATTTTACCAGTAAGAGGTCTTTGCTTTTCTGGGCCTTTTCCTCCATCTGGGAGCAAAAGCCACATTCTTGCTATCATCTTTTACTCATTGTTGCCCCAAGGCTAATGTCAGGCCAGGCTGAACATGCTTAGGATGCTCTCCCACAAGGTTCTCTCTATACATGCCCCCCCCCCGCCCCGAGTCCTGCCTTTCACTTCCATGTTGTTCTTTTTTCTACCTTCAGTCTTACCAACCCTGTAGACATTCCAGTTTAGCAAACCCTAATTCTAACCTGAACTCAAGTCTTGGAAATCATAATAGACTATATCAACAATATTTCTGGGGTGCATTAAGAAGACTGTGGCCAAGCAGGTTGAGGGAAGTTCTCCTCCCCTTCTACTCTTCACTGGTGAGACCACAACTGGAATATTGTGTTCAGTTCTGGTCTCCCCAGTTCAAGAGAGACAGGGAAATACTAGAGGCAGTCCAATGAAGAGCTACAAAGATGATCAAGGGACTGGAACATCTCTCTTATGAGGAAAGGCTGAGAGACCTGTGTCTGTTTAACCTGGAAAAGAGAAGACTGAGAGGGGATCTTATGCATATTTACGAATATCTGAAGGGTGGGTGTCAAGTAGAAGGGGCCGATATCTTTTCAGTTGTGCCCTGTGGTTGGACAAGAGGTAATGGCAGCAAGGGGAAACACAGGAAGTTCCACCTCAACATGAGGAAAAACTTCTTCACTGTGAGAGTGACAGAGCAGTGGAACAGGCTGCCCAGGGAGGTTGTGGAGTCTCTTTCTCGGGAGACTTTCAAAACCTGCCTGGATGTGTTCCTGTGTGGCCTGCCCTAGGTGTTCCTGGTCTAGCATGGGGGTTGGACTCAATATCTCCAGAGGTCCCTTCCAACCCCTACCATTCTGTGATTCTATGATATCATCACCCCATATTATCCATATCCTTTTTGGCTTCTTTGAAAGACTTTTATCAGAATTGTAAAGCAGTATTTTCCTCACTAGAATGCTAGTTCTTCCCAAATAAATCAGATCTATCCAGGTGTATCCTAACTCTGTTCCTTATCATGGATTCTAGTAATTTGCCCAGCACATGTCAGATTCTTGCCATTTCCCTTTAAAAAGGAACCTTTTTAACGAATTGATGTCTCATCTTCTGCCTTCCAGAAGCAAGGCAGTTTTAAGCAATAGGTTACACCCTGCTGTGAGTAATTTAGCTCTTTTGTCCTTGAGTTCCTTTATAAATTTGGAGTGAATGCTATACAGTCCTGGTGATTTTCACATTATCTATTTATTCCAAATCTCTTCTACAGAAATTTCAATTTCAGACTGATCTTCAGATGAGTCCCCTGCCAAGAAGGATTCTGGTTTTAGGATTATCCCAGTTTCTTCCACAGCAAACACCAATACAAAAAGAGTTGACTTAGTGTCTCTGCAACCACCCTGTCTTCTCTGAGTACTAATTTGTGCCCAGAAAATGAACTGGCTTTACAGATTCTGGCAAACTTCCTACTCCTGATGTGTTCTGTAGAGAGAAGGATTATTAGGTTTGATTCCTTTCTTAGTTATTCTTCAGGTGCTTTTTGGTCTACCTAATTATGTTTTCACACTTAACCTGCTAGAGTTTGTAACTCTTTTCTTGTTTCATCTGAACATGACTTCAGCATTCTCAAAGATGTGGTTTTGTTTCTATCAACTTCACTTACCCTGCTGGTTAGAAACACCAGCTTCCTTTTGCCCTTTCTGAAGTCTTTCTTAAGAAAAAAATATGTATTTCTACTACAGTGTCCTTAAATATGTTCTTTAGTGCTTGTACAGAGTTGAGACTGAGCTGCCTTTCACTTCCTTTTAACAAACTTCCTCTTTCTTATTTCATTACTGGTTGTTTTGTGTTTTGTTTTGGTTTTGGTGGCTTGTTTTGTTTTGGTTTAGTTTGGTTTTGTTTGGTTGATTGATTGTTTTGTTTTGTTTCATTGGTTTTCTGTTTTGTTTTAATTAAAACAAAATGGAAGGGAAATCATGCCTGGGTGTAAGCCCCTAGCTGTTTGTTCCTTGAACATGATCCAGTGTAGATATTGTAAAAGAATATTCTTGGCAGGGTTCCCTTCCTTAGAGCTGGGTCTATAGAGAGCAAAAAATGAAAATAAGGGAAGATATGGGGGATATGTGCATTTGCTGTTCTAGGAGTTTCTGTGTTCTTACCTGCCCTTGCTTTTTCCCATGCTCTTATGGCTAATTAATTCATGCAGCTGCCCTGTGCTTCTCTCCCTCATACCACTGTTGGTTTCAGTGAACAGTTGTCCCTAACTGTATTTTTGTGGCACTCTTACTGACAGTTTGGGACCATGGCAGTGGGGAGTGACTGGACTTCTCTTGACATCATATCTGGAATGACAATGGTAATCAGAGTGATGCTCTGCACAACTAAGGGTAAAGACAGTAGCAGCTATTGAGGTAGTAGCCTCAAGCTCTTCTGCTAAAGCAACAGGGGCAACTCTTCATGGTATCTGTTCGGTGCCCTAGCTCTTCCATGAGTCTTGCACACATAGGATCAGCAGAACTGAAGGGAGTGGCTCAGTACTGAGGCCTCTATGCAGAAGGTAACTTGTGATGATGGCAGTGAATGATTACAAGAAGGAAGGTGAAGGTGTAGGGCTTTCCTCTCATGAACCTCACATAAGGGACCTTGAATGCCTTGGGTAACTCAGCTGCTAGTCAGTCTTGTAGGAAGGTCCATTGTTCAGGGTGATGGCCTGCTTGTCTGAAGTGTACTATGCCTTTGGGTACAGGGGATCTGATCATCTGGAAATCTGTATCATGGCTAAGACAGTTCACTTACGGCATTCCCAATCAATGACTTTTCAAAATAATGAGTTGTAAAAGGAATAACAGGCTGGGATTCTTCTCACTTCCTTTTCATGATACTTTTTCAGACTTCTAAGGTTCTTCACTACTCATGTTTCTCTGCAACACAGTTCAGAAACCTTTTGAAGAAGAGCTGAGGAAAAGCTGACAAGATTTAATCTGAAACACTGAAATCCAGAAGTTGGAACTTTCCTCCATGCCATAGCACTTTTCAAGTGATGGAAACCAGTGAGAAAATTGAAAGCTTGAGTCCTGCCTACCATTTTAATTATAATAAAAAATATATAGTCAAATGTGAAAATAAACATGTAGGATTAACCCATTCTGACATTCTAAATTTGGGATCAAAGAGATAAGTTTGTCACAGTGGGCTCCCTCAGAAGTCGGGGAGTCAAAATTTCTGGGGCTTTGATCAGCTCTGGCTGATCCTGAGCTGTCATTCAGTGGTTTATATCCCTGGAATATAGTCATGGTTACAGTATGTTACTCCTTTACTATGCACAGATCTCTGCTCTGCAGAAAGTGAAGGATTTTAAGCTCTTTTATAAAATCACAAATAAAGATTAAGATCTTGCATAGCATAAACACTGGTTTTTATTTGTCCTCTAGCAGCGAGGCACCACTATTATGAGTGGGATTTCTCCTTTACCAGTAGACTAGCTATATCCCATTTCCATCACTAACCATTTCGAGCTATCTTTCTTAGTTTTGTTCTATGCATTAGTATTTGCCAGCGGGTGGTCATGAGTACAACAGAAATTCTGTGCAAGCAGTCAGTACGTCTGACAGGGTTTTCTTGGTTGTACTGCTGTTGAATTATCAGGAGAATAGAGCAGGAAAACATTTTTAGAAAGCTGTGTTTAATGCCAAGTGAAAACAGAAGACTGCCTCCTTCAAGAAATCTTTTTTACCAGGTACCTGATGCAGTCCAACTAGCTAAATATAAATAGCTTTATTAATATTTCTTACAGCTTCAGGCTTTGAGAATAAAAGCATTAGCTCTTACGGACCATAGTAGTTCTCATGTAATCTGCAGCTCATTTCAGCAGCCATCATCTTTCATTTGTCAGCTCAGAAAAATTGACAAACTTAATCCAATGTCTGTTATGGCTGCAAAAGCTGCTATTTTCCTGGTAATTATCTTAGTTCATGCCACAAGTCTGAATTTAAATGCATAATTCAAATTCTTTTGAAGTTATATGAGTCTTAGCTGTTTCATTCTTCTGCATTATGCTTGACAAATTTAGGTCCTATTTAACATTTCTAATTATTTTTTTTTTATCTTCAAGGAAATTATACTTGTCAAACTATTCAAAAAATACATAATTTTGGAGTAAGAATTTACTCATGGAAGCATATTGTCATCGTCACATAAGCAGAAATTATGAGGCAGCTCCTTTCCCCAATGAATTAGTATTTTACTTTATTTGCCTTGTGATTTTAAAGGCTTTCAGATTCACCGAGTTCACTTTTTCTAAGTAGTTAAAATTCACCTTTTATCTACAAAGTCAATAAAAAACATTTCTCTGTAAATGATGAGTCAGTTTTTCACACTAGGATTTAGCATCTCAACCTTTAAGTAAACCATCAGCTATCAGAAGATTGGAAATAAAATAATCAGAAGATCATTGAAAGAAGAGCTTTGATAAACTAATAGTATAATTAGTAACTGAGAGAGAAATGGAAGTTTAAGTTTGATAAATTGCACTTTAAAGTATATCTGGAGTTGCATTTCTTTGCAAAATTGAGGGTAAAATCTTTTGTTATAAAAATATAGCATTCTAAACACAATAAACAGTAGCCACTCCATAATGTGAACTTTATTTGGATAAGAACTCAATTGGAAATTTCTCTTGAATGTGAAATGTAGGCTTCTAAAACATAGAAGTGCTCAAATGTTCCTTCAAATAAATGAAGTAGATGACATGATGAAAAGCAATGGAATGGTCAGCTCAGGCTAGGATGAAGCACAAAACTGTAAAAAAACCCCTGTGTTAATATAGTGCATATATATGTGTAAATATACTATATATATTATAGAATATATAATGCTCAATTATAAGGTAGTGATAAAAAACATTTTTATTTATATATATTTAAAAATATATTTGAAAATACTGTTTAACTCAGTAAAAACTTTACTTTGCCTCTGTAGCTGGCACATAGTTGTAATTGTAAATGCTGGATATCAGTGAGTATTGTTCTCTTGACTAATAAAAAGTTAAGCAATGCAAAGGGGAATAACCTGAAATGGGGTCAGAGTTCCAAACAATTTTTTGCAGCTGATTTCTGCAAATCAGTCACTAAGGAATTTATCTTGGAAGCACAGGAAATAGCACAGACTACACAAATCCAAGACTCCAGCATTCTACTGCCTGCCTGCTGAAGTGAATGTAATCATTGTATGGAATACACTAATGAAATAAAACATCTGTGGGTGTAGTTTCTTCCCATGCTCTAGGCAATTTATGTTTGTTTTATATCTGGAATTATGAGTGTTTGTATCTCTCATACATTTTAATACTATTTAACATAACTCTTGCTGTTCTTATTATTCATATACAAGCATAATCTTTTTAAGTCCTATTTAGCTCTTGCCTCTAAGATATTTTTCAGAAATGAGTTTACAGGTTAGTTACATATCAAGAAAATATTTCCTTTTATCATAGTGATGTGTCAATTTGTTTGTTTGTTTATTTCTCAGTGTCTTGTCTTATTAAAAAGGGTAAAAAAAGAGAAACATTTTACCTTGTCATAAACATTACATATGTCTGTCATGGCAGTAAGTCATCTGATCTTCATTTTCCCCTAATATGGAAGCATCTAATTGCCTTTGCTGCCTTCCATTGTATTGTTTCACCTTGTGTTGTATCTATCCTTGCAAATCCTGGTAACAAGAATACTGAATACAGTATTTAATAGATGCTGATGGAAATGTCTCATCTTGCAGTATTTCAGAATAGCACAAAAAGCACAGATAACCCATATAATTTTATTTTTAATGACAGTGTTCAGAGAATATGAATTTCACCACATGTCTTGGCCAACAAATCTAATTCTTAGAATTCTTCTCAGGACTGGGTTTATGTGCAATTGTCCACTAGAGAGCAGGCTGAGACCAACAAACCCATTTTGCTCTTGTCATAAACTGACTTTGAACCCAGGTGTCTTAATGTAAATCGTTAGTACATTAAAGCACTGCACCTTCTACCTTCAGCTGTGAGTATATATGCTGCTATCAAACTTGATGGATATAGCTTGTGAAGCTTAGTGACCTAAGGTGGTGATAATAAAGTATTCTGGAACCTGGATAATATTTTGTTCTGTCACTATGGTTTTCTTGCTCTGGTAACATCAACTAATTTGTACTGCTTTATGGGGAATTCCTGCATCCAGCTTTTTAGCCAGAGTCTCAGTTTCCTTACAATGCTCTTCCTCTTGTCTGTCAGACTGAATTTCTTTTAGAGACAAAATATTGCTTCATATTGATTCCATTGTGCTAGCTAATTTCAGGTTCTCATACAGCAGGTCAGCTGAACCGCTGTTCAAAATCTTGAAGAATTTTCTAACACAAAATGGACAAACAAAATGACCCATATAATATCTCCCAACAAGAATTCTCAGTTCTCTAATCCTTAAAAAAAACCAAAACATTAAAGTCAATTTAACAGACTCTTTGCATGGAAACATTTTTATCCTAACCAGTTGTACTAATGAGAGTAGCCATTTTCACAAAACATATAAAATTCTTACAATTTTTGGCCTGCTTCTTATTTTGTTAAGATATCCATCTTCTGTGGAAAAATGCTCACCTCAGAGGACATATATACCAGTGGAGAGATTTGGAGTTCTCCTTCTACTGTCTCCACAGAACCCACTGCATTATTATAGTAGTAATAGGGAGTTTTTTAGTTTACTTCCCTGTAAATGAAGAATATCACATTTCAGTTCCTTTTTGCTTCCTCAGTTCTGAAAAAAAATAGAACACATCTGTTGTAGAATTTCTTTATCTCCCTAGGCTGCTGTGAAGGCTGGCCACAAAATACAGATTTTCTTCAGTACTTTGAACCCTAATAATATTCTGTTATACTCTGAGAAATAAGAATGGGAGATATCGAACTAATGCCTGACTTCCCTTTTCACAATCTATAGCCCATTCACCTTCAAATTCCTTAATGATTCTGGCTTCAAAGATCACATCCCACTCCTTGCCTTCTTTACTCAATCGTCTGTTTTCTGTAGCACAAAGCTGCTATGGCTCCACGCTACAGTTCTGAGTTTACCATATACTGTCTTTGTCATCTGAGTCGATACCTTCCTAACGTGAATATGATTTTATTTATAATGGTTTTTAAGTTACAATAGCATAAAACATGTGGATAAGACCTGAAAGATAAAAAATAATCTTAGTAGAAGCAAATGCTCAGCTTGGGTTATTTCAGCCTGAACAAATCATGTTTGTCTGATGTAGACAACTAAAAGCAGAATCTCATAATAGAAAAGTGCCAGGAAATCTTGAAAGGGAATCACACTGCCAACTCTGCTTATGAAATAAATTAGGTTTACTAATGATTATAGAGGGCGCACAGAGTTCCTGTTCGTCGAAGTTGAGATGTCAAATGTATTTCCTGACAGCTCCATCTCACTTTTCATTATTGATAAGTTAAAGTAGCGTGGCTGTTAGCTGCTCTTCTGTAATTACTTCAATGAGTTTAGGAAACAGCCAGAACTCCATTGGAAGAGAAGACATCACATACAATATGATAGTGGCACCTGAGCTCCCTATGCCCTGCTGCCAAGCTACCTACCATTCGGGATGTCACAAAATGAAGGCTCCATGCTTCCTGTTTCACAATTCTCTTGGTGCTATGACCAAGAAATGGAGCAGTTATTACTGAGGAAGGAAAATGCCTTTGCTGCTAATGGGTATTTGGGGAAATGGGAATATTGTCAAACCTGAAAGGCAAGCAGGTCAAAGGGTTCTCATCATGCTTAGGTGAGATACAGGACAAAAGCAGGGTGACTACAGCAGTTCTTCTTGTTTCTAGTTTAATTTTGCTAGCTAAAGCACTATATCAAAGAATCTTGAAATATTTGTCTTTTTATTTTTTTACCCTGCTCCACAGGTTTGCTGAAAGGTTAATTAATCTCTTATCACAGAATGGACTTAGCACATTTCCTTAAAACCTTTCATGCTAAATCCCACATAAAGATGTAAGAAAATGATTCTGTATAGCAGCTCTTATATTTAAGATTTAAGTAATATCACACCATAATAATGAAATCTAAAGATACAGCTAAGATAAATGACAGGAAATTATACATAAAAATAGGAAAATTCTCTATAGAAGACATCTAAACCTTATAATAAACAACAACCAAAAAACCACCAAACAAAACAAAAACAAAAACAAAAAAAAGGAACAAGAAGAAACTTGTCAAGAAACTCCACTGAGGTTAAAGGAGACAAGCATAAAAGGAGTTTGTATCAGAAGGAAAATAAAAGGCTGCAACGAGCAAAGTAGTAGCCCTAGTTGCCCAGATATGAAAGGATACATGTATTCAGGATTCTTTGTATGGCATGGAAGATAAAGGTTTCTTTCTTCAGAATGTGTCTGATGCAGTGACTATGGGTAATGTTCTTGTCCAGTTGGTGTTTTTTTTTGCAAGTTGGTACACTGCAACAGATTCTGGGACTTAGGGAAAGTTCATGGAAATAATGTGAAAAGCTACTGCATCATGATAGGAAAATCATGCCGAATCAGAAGGGATGGAAATAGAAAATAATCCTCTTAGATATTAAAAATAACCTTGAAAAATAAGGGGAAGGTAACAGAAGAAATAAAAAGCTGTGAGGCATGTAGGCAGGTGCTGAGTACAGAAGCAGCATGCCAAGAAAGTGGAATTTTATACTGGAAGCAGAAATTTATTTCTCACTTCTAATTAGGGAATAGCTGTGATTATGACTAGTATGGGTGGGCAAAGAAGGTAATTCATATTTTGGAAGAAAACACTCAGGTTGCCAGAAGACCTGCAGTCTGAGACTTTATGTCTCAGTTTACTTTCCACAGGACAACGTAGCAAGATTATCTGGGATTTCCATTTTGGGATGGAGGAAGGATAAAAGATCACGCTCAATATCTTCTGTTAATATAAGAATCTAACGGTTTATTTCAGTCTATTAATGGGCTGGTTTAGTAACAAGATGCTGCAGATAACCCTGTTT
Source organism: Megaceryle maxima (assembly GCA_024605025.1). Classification (NCBI taxonomy): domain Eukaryota; kingdom Metazoa; phylum Chordata; class Aves; order Coraciiformes; family Cerylidae; genus Megaceryle; species Megaceryle maxima. The sequence goes on from JANHGN010025949.1 coordinate 17,112, forward strand.
AGGTCTTCCAGTGATGGGTTTCCATCAGTAGGACTTTGTCCACAGAACAAAGCCTGACATTGCAACAAACATCATTTGATCAGTGAAGAAGCCATAAATTCATATTCTTGATTGAATTAACTATAGAAATTGAGAACTGCAGCACATACCAGAAGCTGAAATTGTATTTAATATGTTCTGAGTGTGTAAGCAAGTATAGGAGGAAAAGTTTGACTCAAGTATAAATTCCTATTTGGAAAAATATTTGAAAGATGAGACTTGCCTAATAATGAATCCCCTCCTCTAACTATGGAAATTATTATCCTGTCAGCGAATGGTACTTTTCTGAGAGACAGATAAGAACCAGATGTTACAGTATAAAGACATATTGTAATATTTTTTTTGTCTTTCTCTCCAAATTTAGTAATTAGTTCCTGAAAAATTCATTCTATTAGAGAAAAAGACAACAGCTCATTAGTGTTCTCTTTTTACTTTTCCCTTAAGTTTTGAGAGTGATTTCGGGATGGTCTACCAAATTGCATGCTCCATATACTGGCAAATAGCAAACATTACTCTCTGAGTGACAACTTATACATATGCTACATTTGGGGAGAGATTTTGCTTGCTTGCCAACAAAGTTAAAAGAGTCTGTTGGTAAGCAGCAAGAAAGTGGGAAGGGGGTCTGAAATGTGGAGTTTCCCCAAACTCAGCTTAGTTTGCTTTTATAAAAATTGACCAAAAGTAGAAGATGTGAAAATTTCATAAGCAGTAAGTTAAAAATATAAGCATCTTGACAGGTAGTTATATATTTAGTACGTCTTTCAAATTTCTATTACTTCTCATTAATAAGAGCATCTGAAATATTTGTCATCGGCTCAGGTTGTTTAATTGACATCTATACAGCAAGGTCATGATAATCCTTGCTTGGGACTTTCATCTAGGAAATGAGAGACAAACCAAAATAACCTCTAAGACTACCCGAGATAGTTCATGCTTCTTTACATACATCCTCCTTCTGTGCAATAAAAGGAGTGTATAAGGACAGGGCTAGAGTGTCAGACACAAAATTAAAAGAAATTCAGCCTGTTGGAGTGCAGGGGTCTTTGTTTTTGTGAAACAGGGATTGTAATATTTTGAATTTAGTTTTGGATGATTTGTAGATATTAGCTGGAAAATGTGGTAAATTCAGAGGAAGGGAATAGTTTCTAAGAACTCCTAATCAGTGTTCACAGAATAGAAAATTCATCACTCACTGTATGATCAGCATACGAGCATTGCTGTTTAAAGGTTAGTAGTTGTTATGGTTTGTCCTCAGAATCTTACTTGTGAAAAATAACAACTCTGCCATGTGTAATTGTAGCATTATTACTTTGAAATCATATTTCAAGAGTGCAGAAACACATAGTAGAAAACTTTTTGAACCAAATTACAGATATTTTTTTTTTATCCAGATTAATTAAATGAGTGCTCTTTAACACTCTTCGTGATCAACCATAATCAGGCCTTTCATTTCACCTTCAGGCTTATGCTTTCCTGAGTGATGCTACTTTCATTAAATTCTTTTCTTTTTCTTGCATTTAAATTGTTCCTGTTCATTCATTAACAAACTGTGCATGAACATTTGTTGTCCATATGAAATGGCAATAATAGAAGTCTTGCAAACTGAAATAGCTGTATGTTTTCCCACTCCGAAGGCTGGAAAACTTGTCAGCTGAAATAGAACAGGCAGCTTTTGGCAAGTTTTCTAGTTACAACTGAATGGGAATATCTGTGAAATTAAGTAACATTTTCATACTTGATGGTTTGTCAGTTTTGGGGAAAAAAAAAAAAAGATAGCTAGCTGATACAGCAATTTGAATATGAAAACATATTAGCAGTGTGTTCTTCTGTTTTGATCACTGCAGGCTTCCTCTTTTGGCATAGCTTCAAGAGTTAAGTATGAGCATGGCAGGTTCTTTGACTTAGCTGTCTCCTTGCACACCTGTTAGTGTACTGCCTTACCTGGTATACTCCCTTGTGCAGTCTGCTATGTGTATGGTCACAAAGGGGGAACTATAAAGACAGATTCTGGGATAGGAGTATTATGTGCCTCGTTTCCCAAAGAAGTCCCTTTTCCCAACCTGAAATATTGTCCTCGATGAGGAAGATTTTTGGTTAGGCTGCAGGAAACCGTTATTTCAGCCATGCCTGTAGACCACGTTCAGATCAGTGGTGCAGCACACGTGCAGAACACGTTGCATGGCTTGCGCACACAAATGCCTCTCAGGGATGCTCTGAAAAGCAAGCGTGTTCCTTCTGTCCATCAGTGCTCTCACTGAGTTTGTTGTGCCTGTCACTGCCTCCAGTGGGAACCAGATCGGACACGTACTGCTGGGTTTGGGCAGTCTTCACCTGATGTGTCACAGTCCTGTGGAGTGAACATCTGTACCTTGCTCCCATTTGAGTGCTTCCGTAAAGGCAGGCCCCAGTGGCAACCAGCCTGCCAAAGTAGGTAGCTTCTCACAGAAAGAAGACAAACACCACACACCAACATTTAATATTTATTATTATGCCACTAATTTTGCACTGTAACAGGCAGTTCAGCTACCAGAGCATCCTGGGAGCATCTACAACCTGGCAGCAGCTGGGGATATTAACAAACCGTAACTCACTTTCCACGATTTCATATCCAGAGAACAAAAGCGATTTTTAGGCATTTTTATTATGTTAAAATAAATAATGTAATAAATGGCATTTACCTCAAGAGCATGAGCTAGGCAGAAAACCTGCACGCTTGTGTCAAAGAATAACCCTCGGAGCAGCACCTGTCAGAAACCTGGAAACCAGAAGAACACGTATGAAAGTAACTCATCTGAAGTACCGCGGAGGCTCACAGAGCCTGGGGGTGGCAGCGCCCTCCTCCCGGGGAACGAGGTCAGTTCTCACACGCTGCAGGCGCGTTAAACCAAGGGTCCGCCGGGACCGCCCTCACCCCGGGACCGCGACGCGGAGGGGGGCACCCCCCCCCCACCCACCGCGCTCCTCCCCGCCGCCCGCCTCTTTCCCCGCCCGCTCGGGTTTTGGCGCCAAGCGGCGAAAGAGACCGGGGGCCGCAGCGGGATGAGCGGCCACCAGTCCGGCAGCCACCGTAACGGGTACGCCGCCCGGGCCCTGACTGTGCGTGGGCTCGGCTCCCTGCCGGCCGCCGAGGACTGCGCTGCGCTGCGGGGACTGGCGGTGGCGTAGAGGGGCCGCCGCGGGTGCAGGGAGGGCCGCGTGGTGCCTCTGCCAAGCTCTTACCGCGTGCCTGGTGGTGGTTCCCGCTTCCACCAGCACCGTGCCCTCTCCCGCATCCCTGGACGGCTAAACTCCCTCCCTCTTCGTCCGGGGTGTGTGCGTGTGTGGGATTAACTCCCGGTGGCGGGGGGGCGGCAGCCTCACCGGCGGGCCCAACACGCTACCGGCCGCGGCCTGCGCCACGTGGCCATCCCCGGCGGGAGAGGGGGCCGATCGGCGGCATCTGGCGCCCGCACCGCTCGGCTGCTTGAGGGGACATCGATCGCCCTCGGCAGACGCGCGGCTGGTCCGGCCGTGGCCTGGGGGGGCTGTGAGCGGGGCACAGACTAGCTCGGGAGAGGCAGCCGGGTGCCGGGCTCCCCGCGGAGGTCGGCTCCGCGCTGCGCGCTGGCTCCCCCGGCCCGTGCGGCGCCGGCCGTGGCCGTACGGAGGGAACCGCCGCGTCCTCGCGGAGAGGTTTTTCTTGAAGCCTCTGAAGGCCCCGTCGTGCGGGTATGGCCCGGTTTTTTTAATTATTATTTTTCGTAATCAGTGGGATAGGAAAAAGAGCAGGAAGGGTATCTCGTACTCCTCATTTCCTGAAATCGGGAGCGGCGTGAGCAGTGTGCAACTAAAGTGAAGCGATGCTGTAAAATCGAAATACATTCAGCAAAGGGAAATACTTTTGTACTGCAAAGTTTAGTCTCAATATTTCTACAAGATGTTTATATTTAAGGGTTTGGTGGGTTATGTCTCAGGAGAATTTTGAGTATAGTTAGTTTTTAATGTAGAAGAATATAGTTTTTCTGTAAGAAGTGTTGATTTTTCTCTCCATCTCTTTTAAAACCTTACCTCCCATTAAGGAATAGGTAATGACTGTATTTCAATACCTATATGAGGGGAAAGATGACAAGCCTCAAGTAAAGGAAATACCATGTTCATTTAGTATAATAGCGATCATAAAGTTATGAGACTTAAAAGAAGAAGCCAGTATTGAAAATCATCAAGAACACATACACCATTTGGGTTTTGGGGAACGAGAGCATTACCAAAGATACTTACTTTTTGTTTTTAATACATGCTTTTTAATCTTAAATCCTGTGACTTGAGTGACAAAATATCAATAGTTGATCTTCAGTAGCATACTTGAAGCTGGGGGAAAAAACCTTCCACAATGTAGTTGGAACATAATGGACATGACCTCAGAGAAAAAGCAGAGAAAAAACAGAGGCAGGAAAAAAAGGCTGACACCCATCAGTTTTCCAGTTGAGCTCTATTGTTATGTAGCTGACTATCTAGGGTGTTTGTCCTTTGAAAAGATTCGAGGTGATGTATTTTCCTTTCAGGATTCTCAACTAAATTTTTCATTAAGATAGACCTTTTAGTAGCTGAATGAAATTTCTTCCTTTTCCAGATAATTACAGTTCACCCGAGGCCTAGATGGATGAAAAAGAACTCAGAAGGAAAGCACTGTTTTCTACTTGTGCGGTCTTTTTCTCAATTTTTCTTTGAAATACTGTTTACACAGACTTTTCTGTAGACTGCTAATCACTCTAGAATTTAAGGATCTTTTTTTCCCATTCTTCACGAGTAGTTGTTACCTTTATGACTTGCAGTGAATTATCACAAGGGTAAGCCTTATTTTACATCTAGCTATAATACTTTCTAGGGTAGTTTTCATTCATGCAATTCTAGAACTTGCAAATGAGCGTAAGGAAAATGATCAGCTGCCCCAAATCCATAAACTTAATTTTCCTGTGTCTGCTTGACTGCTAGCCAAGGCCTTGGCTTCTGCTCAATCAGAAATTAAATGTTTTATGCCCATTTCACACTCTTGCATTCCTGTGCACTGGGTTGAGGGAATTATCTTGCCAAATGTGATGATGTTAAGTAGAAGTAATTGTGTAAGGGGATTTTTTTTTCTCATTGTTCTCTTTGATGCAAGCCTTCTGCTTATCTTTCAGGTATGCTTCTCTCCCGGTGAACTTGGTACTCTGAGGGACCTCCACTTAGATACAGTTTTGTATTTATGACAAAAGTAAATAGTAGCTTTTGTTGTGTTTTGAATAAATAGGGTTGCTAGTGAATAGTGAATAATTTAACAAAAGGAGATACCATAGTTCAGAGTACTGTTGTCTTTCTGGAACCTTTTCCCCATAATGTTTTATTCGGTGTAGCTCTGCATTGTGTGTTGCATGCCTCTCCAAAGACATCACTGTGAATGTCACATAGTTGGAAATGTATTAAAGGTGTTATTTTAAGTCTGATGCTGTTTTGAGTTTTGTAAATCTGCTTTTGTGGGATATTTAAAATAGCCATTTAAATTAGCTGAAGCACTTCCTTGTTGTTTCTGTTAACCTATCGAAGTTCAATTTGGCATGGAAGTGTGAGGGGATGTCTAATTTCTTCTTTCTGCTGTGAGCTTCTTACTCTCTGAACACTTTTCTTTCTTAGTAGGATATAGCCCCAACACTTTAGTTATGGTGAGTCAAGCAAGTTTGGGAATTCTCAGAATCACATGCTTGATTTTTGTGATTGCTTTGACAGTTGATGGTTCTGGGCATTATTTACGTTGTTGTCAAAGTGTGAGAGGGGTGTGCTGGATTCACCAGCAGTGTATGTTTCTTCTTCTTTACATTGAGATGGTGACATTAAAGATGATCCTCATTCATTCCAAAAGCAAGCCAAAATTGCTAACTTGTGTTAAACTGCCGTATATCAACTATTCCAAACCAACAATTTATCTGTGGTAGATATTACCCTGTAGGTTTCTAAAGTACAATTTTATCATGTGCTGGCATTGCCTTCACTCAAATAGGGTAGCCTCTGTATGACAAGCTAACTGTGAGCCTCTAATATATGGTTTTGCTTATAAAAACAGTAATTAACAAAATACCTGTCTTCTAATGTTTATTTGTCTTCAAAAGTACTGGTACTGGTGTTGCTAGGAGATGTCTTACTGCTTGCAGGTACCTGTGATGTATTTTATTGTGTGGCTGTACATTGCTGGAAGGGTATCTTGGTCTCAAGCTATAGTAAGAGGAACCCGAGAAGAAAATTGCTGTGCCCCTTGTTATTTTGCTACACTAATTATGGTATTTGAGATGTTCCATTGTTTTGGTTTTCAGGTGTAGCAATGATAGGTCAGAGCTTGAAGAAATTTCTTTGAATTTGATCTTTTCCTTGAAACTTGCAAAGCTTAAAAAAGTTGGGGGAAGGAGTGGGGAGGAGAGAAAGAGATGCATGTCTTTCCTCTGTCTGAGCTGAAAAGCACAGAAATTCCCATGTTGCACCCTAAACTCTGAGCAGTCTTTCAACCATAAGCAGACAAGAGAAGATGATGCATCAGGGTTGTTTTTTTTTTCTTCCCTCTGTCTCCCAAATAAACCCCCAGTGCAGGGAAGGAAGCAGTCTCTTTGTGCCACTTGTATATATTATATCTGAGGAAAAAGTTCTTGAACCCATCTCCTCTCAGTTTTTAGAAGGCTTTCATAGAACATAATCTCAAAGAGAGATGTAGCAGGGGACTCTTAGAGTGGCCTCAGATTTTTGCTGGTAAGTGGTGCAGTGATCGGCAAACTCATGGCAGTGACTCTATGGGCAGAAATGAATGACTGCCCAGGAAGCTACCACGTAGAAATCTAGTGAGCACTTCTCACAGGCAGAAGTACAGAATAGTTTAGAAGCTCGCAGTTGGTGCAGTCATCATAAAATAAGATCATGTTGTTTGGGTGAAAAGACTACCTGTACATGATAGAGCTGAATCTCATAAATGTAAAAGGTGTTATCTATAAAAAATAAATTGCTCTGTCTCTGAATAGCTCATCCTTTTTATCTAAAACTGAAATTTGCAACCTTGCTTAGATGCCTATCCCTTGACAGGAAATGTTGCATGCGTAAATTCCTGGGAAGCACATAACACGGGTGGGTTTACAGTTAGAATACTAGTGAACGTGTGGTCATCTTAGCCAGATTCTGATAACTGTTTACTTTCAACTTGTGCACATTAGAAGAATACAGTCTGTCATAACTCTAGCTCTGTGTTCTTTGCTGATGGCTGGTTGTTTTTTCCCCATAAACTATAGTTTTGGCGATGAGGCATCCTGCAGAAAACGCGAAGATTATTTGGAATGGCCTGAATATTTTATGGCAGTAGCTTTTTTGTCAGCACAAAGAAGCAAGGATCCAAGTTCTCAGGTAAGAAGGCAGTGTATAAGAATAACATAACTTAATCTGTATTGCACATGTAGCACTTTCAGGGATTTCTTATTAAAAGTTATTTCAGTATATAGCTATTCAATTTTTAACATGGTCAGCACCTTTTGTTACAGAAATTCTTGTATTGAGCCTGACCTCACGTGTATAATTCTGTGGATACATTTGCAGCTTGGTGTTTTGTAAATCTTCTGTTTGTCTGGAGGTTAAAATAACACAGGCATTTTCTCTCCTTTATCCAGTAAATACAGTTACTACTAGATTTTAGTTTTAGATTTTAATTTTTTTAAGACACAGCATTTTACAAGTTCCTTTTCCTCACCTGTAAGAGCATAAAAATTCCCTTTTGTTTGTTGTTCTCTTGACTGGAGTTTTTTTCTAGTTTGGTTCCTCCTTCAGGTTTCCCTTTACCCTTTGCTTCACTGTCTGTCCCCATTCTTTGCTTCTTTCATGTGCCTCTCTTGAATGTTGCTTTGAGGCACTTGATACATCTCCTAGAACACATTGTTCTGCAGGACCCAGTCGTTCTGTTGGTTTTCCTTTGTGTGAAAAAGTTCAGGAAGCAAATCCCAGAAAAGCCATGGAGTAAAATGTGTGTTAACACTCTGTTCAATTACTCACTGGCTTTTGTATGTTATGGCTCTTAGTTCTCTGAGGGTTATTCACTTGGGGGTAAATTGTTGTTACCCAAGAGCTGGTTGATGAACTAAAATCAGTATTATTGCCATTTCAATAAATCTGAAATATGGGCAGAAGACATAAAAAAAGGGCACTTCATCATTCTGTAAGAGGGGTCCTTGTGCAGACTTGGGATTGAAGTAATAAAGGATGGGAGTGAAAAGGTCTGTTATTTTGGTGCACATTTGCATAAACAAGCCACAAAGGTTTAGTGAGCCTGTCTCTGCTTAGTTCAACACTACTGCATTTCTGTTCCATATGCCTTTTCTTTTCTTTTGCTGTTGCTCCTACTGCTGCTGGAAAAGCCCTTCTGTGGAGTTGAAATGACAGAAAACTTTTTTAGTAGTGTTAGCTCAGTGCCAGTTCTGCTCCCTGAACTAGGTTCACTTCATAGTTGGACAAGGGACGGTGCTGGCAGGCTGGGATGGGAACTGAATGACCAGAGGGGTAGCAGGGCTGTATTTATTATTGATTTATTATTATGAACCCTGATTTATTTTAAAGCTCCACCAGTTAGGTACAACTGTAGTCTTGCTCATTAGATGGTGTAACTTAGTATAAAGTGATGCTTATAGCTCTTGAACAAAAATTATAGGACTGACTTTTCAGGTCTTGTCTTTCTTGTTGACACATCATTTTGCATGCTGTTGGTACTATATAAATCTGATTTTATTTAGGTTGGTGCCTGCATTGTAAATTCAGAAAACAAGATTGTTGGAATTGGATACAACGGGATGCCTAATGGCTGCAGTGATGATGTACTACCCTGGACAAGAACAGCAGAAAATAGATTAGACACAAAATATCCTTATGGTAAGGCTTCTTGTGGTTGACAGGTCAGACTTGTGATCCTTGTATATGTGAAATTTCCGCTGGTAAAATACCAATTTGTTTTTCTTCTGCTCACACAATTCTATTAATGTGAAAATAAATTAGAACAGTCTTCATGAAGGACTGACTTCCTGGTAAAGTGCATTTATAAATGATTAGCCATTTTGGATTGTGCAGTGAAAACTTGTAAATATAATGCAGCTCATTAGCACACAGTTGCACTGTATGCAGATGATGGCTGCTTCTGCGTGTTTGTCTCCACAGGAACTAGAGAGAGCATGTATATGCAAAACAAATAATTGGGTCTAAAATACAGATATTAAAATTGTGAACTCCAGTGGCTGTGGGAAATTCCAGTGTTCAGGTATTGCTGGCGTAGGCAATACATATTATGAAGGAGATGAATTTTGTTTGTCTTGAAGTATTCTGTCATTCCATACCCTTTTCGCCTCTTCTGGTATGCAGTGGCTCTATCCTGCTGTGGGTGAGGTGACTTCTGTTGTTTATTTCAGCTTCTAAATGGGCAAAAGGAATGAAGATGAAGAGCAAGGACGATTTTTTAGACATCTTGAAGGGTCTTTTGCTTTGAAGGGTCTTCTGAATCTTGGTGCACATATCAGTAGGGCTGTTAGTCTTCTGGGCCAGGCGTGGTTTGCAGGAACCAAAGAGACAACTTACTAGGCTGCCTGAGCCTTTTTACCATGAGTGCTGTCTTTTGGACATGGAAATGGAGTTGAGAGCTGCTTTGTGGCCTGCAATAGCTGGTGGGGAGTTGGGGAGGAACTGTCATTAGGACTGATATGGAAGCAGGGAGTGTATGCTTTCTTAAATCCCCCTTATTCATCTTCTTCCACACCAGCTCCTGCTGCACTTCTTTAGGGTGAGACCAATGCAGCAGAAGCTGTGGGCACAGGAAAAATAGGCGTTAAGAGGTCCTTCATCCTGTGCTGCATCTCAGCCTGTCCTGGGCTCAGGAATGTCAGGGGGAAGAATCACAAAAGTGAACAAGAATCCTGAGAAATTTTGCCTTCCCCCTGCATGGGGGGAAGGAATGAGCACCAGAGTTCCACTTTTACAAGAGATCACTGACTCTTTTCCAGTGTACAACTTTTAGCACTGCCTACTAATTCTATTTTTTCCTTATATCTTCTGACAATTGGCCCGGTACGGAAATTAGACTTGCATGAGTTTTGACATTGCCTGTGTTCACCCAGAACTCTCTCTGAAAACACAGCATTACATTTTCTGGTTTCCTGTAGCATTGAAGTGAAAGATGATATGCAGTGGCTCGGCACATATTTCATCAGTTTCATATTTGAGTTCTTAAAACTCTGATACTTTGTCCTTGTTCACTTTACCAATTTATTATAAAACCTCTCACATTAACTCTTAAGCTCGAGACAGTTTCATATTATTTTTCATAAGAGATGTATTGCCTGTACTAAGGCCAGCTCCTGCCAAATTTTAAGTGTGCTCTAAAGCACAGAAGCACTGGTTTTACATATATTGATGGTACTGTAATGGTACAACTTGGTATGACTGCTCTTTATTTATAGGGTAAGAAAAGAAGTGTTAGCCCATTGATTAAATATAAAGTACTGAAAACAGAATATTGATTTTGGTTGAATCTTTATGCTGCTGTAAGGTCTCAGTTCTGAACTCACATCATTGTGGGTGGTCTCTGGGACATGAGCATATTCCAGGCACTGAAATCTAAGCTGACCAATTTAAACTAGAAATGCTGTGTCAATTTGTGAGGAATCTTTGTACAGGATGACCTGAGAGTTTTTTTTTTTTTTTCTCAGTCTGACTCCAAAAGATGTGGAGTAAAATAAAAATCTCCAATACATGATGTTTAAAAAATTCACTAACCAATCTAACAGCTTGGAGAGATGAGTTCATTTCTAGGAGTTGGTCTAACTACTGACCCCCAAGAATCCTAGTCTTTACCTCATTAAAAAAATCACAACTTTGTAACATAAAGTGTCTGCTGTGATGAATAAACAACCTATTTTGTAATTCACAGATCATTTAAACTCTAGCAGTTTCTTATTAATCTTGATAGTAGAGTTGACAGGCCAGACAAGTATATATATATATATAAAAAATTCTTCTGCTGAAAGAAATGCTGGTAGATGCAGAGACACATAGAATCACTGCCAAAATCTCATTAAACTGTCATGTTTTCCTTTCCACTTTTGCTAATCATCCTGGCATTTCTGTAAATTGAACTTTTTATCCTTGTTTTTTCCTGACTAGCTTGTTCAGAGATGGGACCATCTTCCTGTGTGTGCAGTTAGCTTATTATGGGGCTGCTGGCACCTTCATCACTAGATCTGCAATGTAGCTTATTAGGAAAAGCTGATGGTAATTATGCATGTGCCACCACACTAACTTGGAAGGAGTCTTACAGAGCTACTAAATGCATCTGCAGTGCTACAGAAAAGGGCTGGTGGTGGATCTGAATGTGGAACTCCTGGTTTTAAGTGCTGTCGTAGGTTAGGCAGAAACATAGCTCTCTGCTTGTCTGTTTTCGACCACTCTGACTAACTTCCTCCAGAGAAAAGCCCAAGTACTGCTCTGGCAGTGGCTTACTCAAAGGCTGCTCTGGAGGGCAGAGTGGAAAAAAAGGCTGCAAGGAAAATGTCCTCCTGTATAGGCCTATAGTGCAAAGTCTGCTGAGGTGGTATGCTTAACCCCCCTCCCTCCCTCAGGCCGTACTGCACACTCTGTTTCATGCTGTGAAAATACCGTTGTGGTGGGCTGCAAAATAGTCATGTCACTTCTTTATGCACTTTGAACTGACACATACAAAATAAGTATGTGGTAATGTGGGACTCTTGAGATATGGAGCCTCGAGGAAACCTAGGGCCAAGTGCTGTGTAATGCTGATGAAGCCCTGAGTAAGATGAACACGAGCCAGTCTATGCCAGTTGGCCTCAGGGCCAAGGGTCAGTCCATGTCCCTGTCTGTGTTTAGCAGCATAGACATTGCAGGGGATTGGACCTAGAGGCTATCTTTCCAGAATTGCGTTAGATGATCCTATAATAAATTTACTGAGCTCCAGCAGAACAGATGGATGCATTGACCCCACAGCTCTGATCAGATTCACTGTTTCATGGCTAGAAGACTTCCAATTTCCACCCTAAATGTATTTGTGGTTAATTTATATGTTCTTGTGTGTGCCATCATTGTTCTTTTAGCTTTTCTTATTCACTGTGATTAACCCTTCCTCCTTTCTCCTCTTCTTCTGTGTGCTTACTGACAACAGTAACCTTTTGAACTTCTGTGGTAAGGCTGAACAAGTCCTGTCACTCTTAGATTTTACTGTGTCTTGAAATTTGTTGGGTTGAAATTCACCAGTGTCTCAGTTATCTATGTCTGCTGCAGTACACATCTAACCTGTAAAGATCTGACCTGCATCCTCAAGTGTGGGTTCTCTTCATCTCAGTGTTAGGGAAAGGGTTGTGCTTGATTAAAAACTTTGCATTTACCCACATTATAAGTGTAACCTGA
>JANHGN010025949.1:29685-53006 GCA_024605025.1 Megaceryle maxima
CTGAAGGAAAGCATCAAAATGTGGTAGGTAGTGCTCACTCTACCTTCGAGGATGCAAATGTTTGCAGGGTGTTTGGATATGACAGGAACAGTGATGTGGATCACCTCTATTGATATTATGCGTTCCTTATAAGAGTCTTGAAGGAGATAAGACCGTTTTTCCTTCTAGTTGTAGTGTATATTTGAACTGTTTAGTAGCATAGCCTTCCTGGGTCAGAAAGCATTGAGTGCTTTGCAGAATACCATTTTTCACACCACAAAATTGGGCTTTCATTGTTACGTTGGAACTGGCTCTACCCAAGCTGCCAGTCAGTGACAGGGGCAGGAATGTTTCTGTGCACGAGAGAAACAGAAGGCCAGTTTTGAATACCTGCTTTACTAGGACGTTATTAAAAGCTCTTCCTGAAGCATTGTGTTCAGTACCATGTGCAGAAGCTTCTTAATAATTAGACAAAACTCTGTCTTTCAGAGTCAAAAGTGAGTGCCCTCTGTTTCTGTTAGATGTATCCATGTATTTGACGATGCTCAGTTTCCTCTCGCCAGTCAGTTAAAATACATTTTTCTCCTATTAACACAAGTCTTCCCACCAATGCTAGCTGCTGTGCTCCTGTTATGCCCTCTGTTTCCACTGTAATCCAAGAGCATCCTTTTGACAACCAGTCTCTAATTAAGAGAGTTTTAAATTAAAATGACTGGCAAATTTAGAAACCTCTGAGCAATAAAGAAAATACTGAGTAAATATGCTTACAAATATTTATACAGGTTCAGATACGCTAAAATATGTGCTGTGGCAAAAAGTATGCTCTAATTGAACAGTACCTGCTGTGTAAAACGTAACAGTTATCAACATTTCCTTGTGTTAGGATTATGAGCTTTTAGTCAATTTTTTAGAAAAATGAACACTTGAATATATTCAGACAAATGTTACTTTTGTAGAAGCTGTTATTTTGACAGCACAAAACTTGATAAGGCACTATGAAGAAGTGTGATGCTTTCTCCAATTGGCAGTACAAAGCTGAGGCTTCAGCTTCAAAGAGGATCTATAGAAGATCATCTCCACCTGCAGCCACTCACTCTCTTGTCCTGTGTGGATTTCTGTCCAATTCTGGTGTCATACATCAGAGTTTTAGAAAGTTTGGAGATTTGTAAACACTAAGAATAATTTCTCTTGTTCTGCTTGCCTACTAAAAATCACCTCTGTGTTCTGCTGAGTGGACCAAACTTCTGGAATAGGATGGGGTGAACAGGGAAATAGGGCAGATTAGCTAATGTTTCTCAGGTTTTGAGAGGTGCTTCTCTGGTCTGCCCCCAGCAGATTTTGTGGTATTCATAAATGGGCTGAGTGGTTCCCATCTTCACTTTCCAGTTTTCCTTTTTCACGGAGGAAAGGATTGAGGATAGGGCCATTGTCTTCTTCTGACTGCAGTCTGAAGAGGCTAGGACTCCAGTGAAATCTGGTGGTGGTGTCCTTAGCTTCTTGCTCTGAGCATAGCAACTACTCTTCTTCCAGCATGCAGAGTGAGAAAGACAGCAGCAGGAATGGCTGAAGGCAGTGTCAGCCCAACATCAGTGTATTCTGCCTTCCCTTGATGCAGTGACCAGCAACCACTCCTCCACTTTCACAACAGCTGAAGAAAGATTGACATCATTCTAGAAGCTCCAGATCCATCAACCACTGTCCCCCATGTTTTTCACTCCAGACCCTGTTCCTTTCAATAATATTTTGGTCCCTTCTGTGATCTTTGCTCTGTCCAGTATCAGGAGTCCACAAGAAATTATAACTGGTAGGTGAAGCTTGGACAAAGATAGGATGGACAAGGAATGAACATGAAAAGGTGAAGATTTTAACAAAAGACTGAGAAGAATTGAGATTACAGAACCCTCTGTATCTATTTCTAAGCCAGGTTTATGTTGAAGACTGTTGTGCTATTAACAACTACCTGTACTGGGAACCTGTAACATTTGTCAAGTTGGTTAATATGTCAGTATAAAAACTTAGATAACTAAGTAAGTCAGAACTTGCTGTGTGACAACCTATGTGAATTGAAATGTATTCTCAAATGTAACACCATAATTATTGTGCAATTTCTCAAATTTCATAGTCTGGCTTAGTTAGTTATTAATCACATAGAAAGGTCATGTCCCCCAGCCTCTCCTTTGTTTGCTTCTTAAAAGGTGACATGTTATGGTGGTCCCTACTCCAAGCTCTTCATCAAGCATGTAAGATTTAAACAATATTAAGAAACATTCTGACTAGTCCTGTGGCTCTTCTAAAATCACTAGTCAGAAGACTTTTAGGAGGTGGGAAGAGCACTTCTGACTCTGCAACCTGCTAAGAGCATGTTGGTATTAAGTGGTTAATCCTGAAAAATAACCATTAATAGGGTAAGTGGGGGTCTCTTATTTACAGGTAGGCTTAATGGTGAGTGCTACCTCATATATGCAACACAAAGTGGTATGCAATGAGAAAACACAGAAATGCTAGCAATTAATACTACCAGTAATGAAGCAGTCATTCCTCTGTTTTTTGTTGGTTTGTGTTGGGTTTTTTTTCCCTCTTCTGAATGTAGTAGCAGGTGGTGAGAATGTCAGAGCACACCCTAACTTCTTATTGCATGGTTATTTCTTCAGCTAATGAAGCCTTTTGAGAATACTTTTCAAGCCACTTTTCCAGAATGGAAACCAGTGTTGCAGACTTAATATTATGTTGACTATATGTTAATATATTTAAAAAAAAACCAAACCAACCAACCAGAAAAACAAAAAAAAAACCCCAAAATAAACAACAAAGCAAAACACTGGGGCCTCCCCATAAGTGATTGTAAAAACTCTTGGGTTTACTAGTCTATTTAAATAAACAATTTTCAGAGTTCTGAATACTGTGCACCTGTGAAAGGTTATTTTAAGTTAACTTATTATCTGAGAGAGAACAATGTGAAACTGTTAGTAGGAGCTCTTAACAGGTTAGAAAACTTTGTAACACCCCAAATGTGAACTAGTTAGTTACTGTTAACAAGAGGGATTTTGAACTGGATTTGGTTTTGGTCTCTTACTAACACTGTGCAAAGCTGGGCAAGTCTATAAGAAAAATCTGGGGATAATAGGCTACCTTATCTCTAAATTGGTTAACATTCAATGTGTATATGCCAACGAGCGAGGAAAATGAAGAAGAGGGAATGAAGAAGGAACCAGAAGGCTGTGCTGCCATCCAGTGACATCTGGACAGGCTGGAGAGCCTGGCAAAGGCAAACGTAATGAAGTTCAACAAGGATAAGTGTAGAGTCCTACACCTGGTGAGGAAAATCACCATGCACCAGTTCAAGTTAGAGGTAGACCTACTGGAAAGCAGCTCCATGGAGAAAGACCTTGGAGTCCTGGTGGACAAGAAGTTATCCATGGGACAACAGTGTGCCTTTGTGGTCAAGAAGACCAATAGTATCTTGGGGTGCATTAAAAAGAGTGTGTCCAGCAGGTTGACGGAGTTTTTCCTCCTCTACTCTGCACTAGTGACACCACATCTGGAGTATTGTGTTCATTTCTGGGCTCCCCAGTTCAAGAGAGACAGGGAAATACTAGAGGCAGTCCAATGGAGAGCTACAAAGATGATTAAGGGACTGGAACATCTCTCTTATGAGGAAAGGCTGAGAACCCTGGGTCTGTTTAGCCTGGAAAAGAGAAGACTGAGAAGGGATCTTATTCATATTTACAAATATCTGAAGGGTGGGTGTCAAGTAGAAGGGGCCAGTCTCTTTTCAGTTGTGCCCTGTGGTTGGACAAGAGGTAATGGCAGCAAGGGGAAACACAGGAAGTTCCACCTCAACATGAGGAAAAACTTCTTCACTGTGAGAGTGACAGAGCAGTGGAACAGGCTGCCCAGGGAGGTTGTGGAGTCTCTTTCTCGGGAGACTTTCAAGACCTGCCTGGATGTGTTCCTGTGTGGCCTGCCCTAGGTGTTCCTGTGCTGGCAGGGGGCTTGGACTTGATCTCCAGAGGTCCCTTCCAACCCCTACCATTCTGTGATTTTAAGACTGAAGGTGCAAAGCCTAAAAATATTTGTCTGATGCATATACTTTCTTAAGGACCATCTAGTGTAATATCTCTTCCAGGGGCCAGTAGCAGATGTCCAGGGAAATGTATAAAACAAAGACATGTTTAATAATAGTTGCCCAGAATATTCTTCCAAGTTCCAACAACTGAGCCAAAATGGTTTTGTACTTAATAGTCTGGTAGACTACGAAAAAAAGACATATTTGAAAAGAAAAGATGACTTCTGGAATCAATGCAAATTTCTAGTCCTGTACTATTTGCTACAGTAAGTGCAGCAAGAAATACTTGGTTAGGCTACAGTGTGCATGAAAAACCTACCTCCTTTTGCTTTTGAAGCAAAAGCCTGCTGGATTTGTTGGAGACCCCACTACTTTTTGTCTTGGAATGATTAGTCTCTTGTTTCTTCCTTTCTACTGTCTCTGTATCTTCTTTCCATGCTGGAGACTCATAATTGTTCTTAACTTCAGACTGAGTTAAGATGATCAGGAGGCAAAACTTCTCTTTTCCCTTGCTCCAGCTGATCATCCTCTGTACGTTAGTTTTGGCCTGATGCTTGGGAAAAGGTTTGTTGTTGAAAGTGTGTAGAAGTCTGCCGAAAGAGCTTTTCTTTCACATCAGCACAGGAAGGAAACTTGTGGCAGTACTAATAATGAAACTTAACTTGTCTGGTTCTATGACTGAAGATTTCTGACTTCTAGTGAAGGAAAAATATTTACTGAAGGAATTAGGGGGTTTTTTTAGCTCTGTGAGCCTTTGAAAACATTCCCCCATCCTTCTTTCTGGAAGCCTTCCATATTTTAGTCTGCTGCCTAGAACATTGGTATATTATTCAAAGAAACTTAAAA
The DNA here is from genome assembly GCA_024605025.1 of Megaceryle maxima. Classification (NCBI taxonomy): domain Eukaryota; kingdom Metazoa; phylum Chordata; class Aves; order Coraciiformes; family Cerylidae; genus Megaceryle; species Megaceryle maxima. The sequence continues at coordinate 34,577 of JANHGN010025949.1, forward strand.
GTGATGTTTTTGTCCTGTTGACATAACCTAGTTCCAGTTGCAGAAATAATGGCACTCTTTTTCATTCGATCTTATGTAACCCCAGAAAAAATATTCTCTGAATATTTATTGTGAAGGATACATAAGATTAGTGCAACTCAGTAATACACTTGGAGTTTAATTTATTTTTCTAGATGTTTTAAATATATAGGTTCATGTAACTGTGTATCTTGCACACTTAATGGCATATGTTTAAAATACAATGTGACCCACTTAGAGTTGCAATAGAAACAGTAATAGTAATAGAAACCTGAAGGTAATGATGCTTGGGGTTTTTGTTTGTTTGGTTTGGGTTTGTTTTTTTTTTGTTAATTTCCTATTTGTTATGTTTCTGGCTTTACTTGTTACCGCCTGGTGATGCTAGGAACTGCTTGTAGAAAGGGACACTGAGCTTTCTTTAGCAAGTGTTTGGTCCTTTGTGACTTGTCTATATGGGAAAGTTTGTGAGCTCTAAGTTAAGCTGTAAATTTGTAGTGCATTAGCTGTTATATAGAAAATTCCATGTAGACATTTACTGCATATGGAAAACATTTCCATTCAGTAAGGATTCCTGTGTGTTCAAGGCACTGCAATCAGTTATTCTTTGTGTGGTGAGATTATTCACACAGAGGTCAGTACAGAGTAGCAAGTGTATGAAACTTTGCCTGTTTTAATTTTCCCATGTATGCAGGGGAGAGGAAAACTACTTTCTTTTTGTTTTAATCTGTTCTTCAAAGCAAGCAGTGGAAAAACTTAATATTGGCTGCACATGCAGGTCTCTAGATGAGCCACACCACAGTTCAGCACTGTTTATGAATTAAATCAGGGCAGCAGACAGTTTCTTAGTAGGTAGGTATGTAAATTATGCAACTTGCTGTCATTCCTAGGAGTAAACAGGAAGTTCTTGCAAAGATCCTAATGGTTTTTTCAGAGATTTGTGGTTGATGACACAAACTGTGGTCTTCTCACCTGTGTTGGTAACACATTAGATAATCTGCCAATGTGTACGGCATAAAAACTTAAACCCTAGGGTGCAGTCTGTCCCGGAAGAGCTATTGTGTTAAATCAGAATAAGGCAGGGGAGTCTGTTGCTGCCTGGCCTATCTCAAATCCATGGAGAAATAGAGGACTTTGTTTCCCTGACTGGGAAGTCTGGTGCCTTTTAATGAGCAGTAAACTCAATTTAATATTAAAGCTGGGACAATTTTATGGTTGAGTGTGTCTTGTGTATTCTTGGGGTGAGAGAATCATGCAGCAGCACTGGGCTGTTCTAAGACTCAGAGGACAGAGCTGCTCGGTTTTACTTCGCTATTCTCCTGCCTTTAAGAGCACACGGCGCGCTCTTATAACTGTAAGACTGTTCCTATCTGTGCATGTAAACACATAAATGAGCTGTTTTATACTGGCAATTAGATACTCCAGAGAGTTGTGAAGCTGTGAGACATTGCTTCACTTAGGGTGGTTGCAACTACTTGGCCCACAGCCTGCGGCTTTGTTGTTGGCAATAGGTGTTAGCAAATGGCAATGCTAATGTGCTTAATGATATCATTACTAATCGGCAGCCTGGTCAGAACAATTGACCTTCATTGATTCTTGGTATTTCTGCTTTTATTTCTTCCTCTGCCCTTTATGACAAGCTGTGCAAGCTATTTGCCTTTTAAAGGATGTAAGCAGTTATATTGTAACACTTTAATTTTAGGTTGACTGGTTTGTTCTAATGAACAGTATTATGAATTGTTCCTTTTTTTTTTTTTTTCTTTTTTAAATCAGTGTGCCATGCTGAATTGAATGCTATCATGAACAAAAACTCAGCTGATGTGAAAGGCTGCAGCATATATGTTGCCTTATTTCCATGTAATGAATGTGCAAAGCTCATCATCCAGGCAGGTAAGGAGTAGTGCCAGCTTGATTTGTCAGGGTTGCAGTGCTGCCTACTCATTGGTATCTTATCACAGATGTATTTGATGTTAAATTGCTGCTGTTAGATCTAAATTAATTGCACTGTCAACTTCATAAGATGCTACTTGTGGGGTTTTTGCATCTGAATGGTGCCACATTTTTCCAGTGCTAATTGCATCTTCTGTGATTCTGAGTATGCTTCTAATTTAGGTTTGTAACTTCTTAGACCAGGAGCTGCTGAAGAACAACACGGGCTTTGCATATAATTACTGTCAATTTTACTGTGCTCTGACACATTGAATAGAGTAGGGCAGAAAGAAATAAACTTCTTCATGACAAAGGTCTGTTGGGAGTATATACATGAAATTTTAATTTGAATGTGATGCACGGTAGATATTTGAAGATTTTAAAATATCTTTGCTCATAAATGTCATAAGACTTCTATGATCCTACTTTAATTATGTCTTTCATTACAATTGTTATAAATCTATGCCACTGCAGCAAGTGTGCTGGCCTAAATGTGTCTCCTTTCAGATTAGGCAGTGTCTGCAGTAGGCTTCAGTTCTGTAAAAATCTCTGCTTAAGGTAGCATATATTTTGCTCATTGAGTAAAGTCTTGAGATCCTAACATGGATTGCTGTTCTGGGGAATTTCTCTCACCGCTATGGCCACAGGAATCTAGGAAGAAAGTATCAAACAGAACACGGCTTTATTTTGATGAGTAAGGTTTCAAATGAAGAGAGGTGAAGGAAGAGAGGTGGTGCTATTCTGTATTTGTGCTACATTTCTCTTAGTTATAGAATCAAAATCAAATGGTCTTCAAGGTAGATGGGCTGCTTGTTCTCAATGTAGTAGCTCATCCTTTTCCTTATGCACTTAGGTCAGCACTAAATTACATTGTATTGACATCCATGTTGTCTGGTAAATACAGTAAGACGTTGACAATCTCTGAAACACTCGTGAATTCTCTTGGCTCAGCCTTTACACTTTTCCCCTGCTTAAGTAATTTAGGCATAGATCATTCAGCAGTTTGAGACAGCATGCATTTATGAGGATTTGAACGTGAGATTGGGAGTTATTTCTAAAACAGAGAACAAAAGAAAAAAAAACAACATCCTTCTCTAGCTATGCATTTGGAAAGGGAATAGGATTTGTAGTTTAAGTTCTTTGTGGGGAATTTTCTATATGTTAGAGAGGTAGGAAGAGAACTTTTTTATTACTTTTGCAAAAATGCATAATTCTAGTCTGTCTATCTGTTTTTTTGCCTGCAAGTTTTTGATTCAGGTTTTCTGAGTTTGGTTTAGTTGAAAGTGAGGAAAAACCTTTTCCAGCATTTTCAGAAGAATTGTCTTCCAAAAGAGCTCTACCTTACATAGCCTTATTCTCAAGTATAGCATTTTGGGAAGTAGAGGTGTACCAGGGACTTTTAGAGCACGTGGATGAATGCTGCCTTTTCTGTTGTTTGTGCACCAGGCATTACTTTTTTCCCCCCAATGTAATTGTAACACTTTTTCTATATGACTTTTAGGCATAAAGGAAGTTATTTTTATGTCTGATAAGTATCATGACACTACGGAAATGACAGCTGCACGGCGGATGTTTGATTTAGCAGGTATTATATACAGGTAAGAGAACTTCTGGTTAACTTTATTTTTATTTTGGAAAGGAAGGAAATGGTGTGTGAAAGACCAACTTCAGGACAAAAGTTTTTCTTCTTTGCATTGTGCAGCATATTATTCTTTGCTAGTGTTTGTAGATGACTTGTTCTGTATGCCTGCAAAAGATACTGGATTGACAGACTGTTGCACCATTCTTTTTGCCTTGTGTATGATTAAATTTCAATTTCATAATGTTTACATGAGAAAATGGTCCATTTGGAATACTCATTTAATTCCTGAATTGCAAGTGAAATTGTGAATGTGATGGTTACAGGTTACATTGTACCTGAGAGTGTCATCACTGACTACTTCAAGCAGGAGGTTAGACTAGATCATCTCATGAAGTCCCTTACAATTTGAATTATCCATACAAGTTGGACTGAAAGGACCAATTGAGTTTATTTTTTTTAGTGGATTATCTGATTCTTATTGAAACTTTAGTATCCTTTTGTTTCAGTCAATTTGGGAAGGTGTCAAACAAGCCACCTCTGAATAATACTTAGTGCCTGTAGCTGTCCAGTCTTCTTGGGTCAGTTTTTCTTGTGAGAAAAGGATAAAACCTGGAATATTTGCCTTAAAGTAATGAGAATCTGAAAAATGTTTGAAGAGCGAGGTTTTTAAAGACACTGACAGAGATACCTAAAGACAATCTGTTCAACAGCTAGTTTGATAGCAATAACATGCTGTGGGTGAGGCTAATTATGCAGTCAGGGGAGCTTTTCAACTAAGAAGTTTTACAATATTAATAGAAATATAAAGACTTCGAAAAATTTGCAAACAACAATTCTGACAGATAAAATTTTAGGATGAAAGGTACCTACTGGGCTAAGAAACATCTGTGAAAAAACACAGCAGTACTTGAAATTCAGTTTTAGTCCTTCAGTGCATTTCCTGTCTACTATTTGACTAAGAAGCATAGATCTTTCTCTTGCAAGTCAAATTTTGTAACTTGTCCAGGGTGAGAAGTGTTTCTTACACTTCAGATTGTTCTGGACAAAGTATTCAGAGTTTCTGTGGTCAGCAGCATGTGCTTTTCTGTGTTGACTGTTACTCATTCTTGTATTGATTGTTGAGGATGTAGGTGGTACTTAATGAATCTCTTGAACTGAACTGCAGAGCTTAATTAGGCACTGAATCCACACTATTTGCATAATCCTTTGTTTACTGGTAGACGGGAAAATACAAGCTTGGTCTCCAAATACCTTCCTGGCTAATTGCTGTAGCAGATGCTCTAATGATAATAAAAGGAAACATTTTGTGGCAGTATTAATTTTACAGTTCTAAAGTTGGAATTTGTAAATGATTCCCTCTTAAATAGTTTGTTTTTTCCCTGGCATGATGCATGATGCAATCTATTCCCCTAGCACAAAATATATTTTAATATATGGAGGCAGAGTTTGAAAGTGTTATTTGAAAACTTGTCAGGAAAAAGTGATCAAAATATTTATCAACATATATTCCTAATATATTTTTTATATATATGTACATATACCTGTATGTGTATATAGAACACACATACAGTATATTAAAATATTTTTATGGATACATCTGTCTGTACCTATATCTGTAAATATATCCTTAAAAGATTTGAAATATAAGTAAATATGAACAAAAATCCCAGCCCTGGTAATATGATGCCACCACCTGCAGCTAAGTTGTTAAAAGTCCTTTGACTCCTGGGTAATTTATGAACTCCAATAGCTGAAGAATGTACAGGCTAACCCACCCCATGTGTCTTTTTTGTCTTAGTCTTTCTTGTCCAGGTTTCTCTCAGTGTGGTGCACTATAATTGGCTCCCATAGAGATGAAAACTATGTGAATCCAAGGAGGGGTTGTTTTTTTCATTCCTTCAAAAATTTATCTGGAGCTAAAGCAAGCAAAATGTTTTAACTATTCACTAAGTAATATCAGTATTTTTCTTTATTTTAGGGAGTTCAAGCCAAAGTGTAACAAGATCATCATCGACTTTGATTCAATTAACAGCAGACCAAGTCAAAAGCTTCTGTGAATTAAGCCTCATTAAGTCTCTAGAAGAGTATGATTATCCTTTTCTAAAAAGCTGCTAATGCCTTTCATCTTGAAGTTACTTGCAACTTTTTAAGGGTTTCTCTAGCTAAAGTAGACTTCTAAGAAATCCAAGGCATAAAATGTCCCACTCACTTCACATTGTCATGTGGAATCTAAATCTACTTCAAATTTTTAAATGCCTTTATCAAAACTGCTTAAAAAGTCTAGAGAATGTAGATGAGACAATATAATGTATGTAAAGAACACTGTTCTGATTCTTGCTGGATTCATCACCACATGCTCTGATAGGCTGTCAGCATTGATTTAAACTCAGTTTAACAGCAGTACTTACTGTAACCAGTAGTTCATTGGAATACGCCAATAGATGTTGATCTCTCTACTGGCTATGTGGATCTCAATAGCTGATCTTAATAAAGGACAAAAAATGTTATCCATCTAAATACTAATCTTCCAATTGTTATAACACTAATATTTAATAGGTTATAGAGCTTTAAGGATGTGTGATATTCTGCATGCATTATCCAACAAATGCAGTACTCATTTTTTCTGCCACTGTCGTACACAGGGAGGGCTGAGAGGGGAAGTTGTTCTGAGAATGGGCCATGCCAGACTAAGCCTTACGGGTGCTTTTGAGTCCTTGTTTTTCTCAAGCCTCCAGAACTAGAGGGTGCAAGCAATTTGGCTCTTGACCTTTGGGACTCTTATTTGGAGTTGGTTTTCGTGTGTAGAAGGAAATTATTTTATTGGTCTGAGCTGTTTCTAAACAATCCAACATAGCTCAGTCTTAAAATCAACCTGTAATGTAACTGAGTCATTTTTTGTCCTTTGGGAGAGATTGGAGATAGGCAATCCATATTCATATCTGTGCCAAAAGAGGTAATTACGGTGTTAGCTTGTTCCCCAGTGCTGGCATAGTACCTTCATTTTCATAAATGTTACCTAAAATAATATCCTTTTTAATTTTATCTTGAGATCTGGGAATAGATTTGAGTTCCTTTTCTCTAATTTTATTTTTTAAAATTAAATATGCCTAATGACTTTGTTTAGATAACACTGGTGGTGGTTTGGATTTTTTTTTTTAATGGGGTTATACTTCAGTGAGCTTTTATTTTCTCTATAAAAGCTTTGTTTCATATTTTGGGACATTATGTAATTTGGCTTCATACCAGTATTATTAAAGTCTTATTAAAATCCACTACATTGAAGTAGAGTCATTATTATAATGCTAAGCCATGTGCTTGGCTCCAGAGTGCTGCTGTTTTTGCAATCATATGCAAAGCATATTTTGTGCATTTGTGATATTACAGAAAGTGTAATGTTCATGAACCATTTGGCTACTAAAGGGAGCACTGTAATGTATTATAAGATGTGTCCGTTTATAAAGTAATTTCTGACTTTCTCTTTTTTCCCTGTTTTGCACCTCAAAATCGGTCTGTGGCTTACTGCCAGAAGAATAAATTTGCACATATGTAGAGGGGGAGAGTGAAACCTGAAAAATTACTTTAATAAAATGTCACTAAAACAGCTTATGCACATCTTTTTCTTTGGCCTGAATTAGTAAGTAGAGGCATTTTGAATTATACTGGCCTGACAATGGGACAGAGGGGAGAGAAGCAGCAGAATTTGTGGTTTTGGCAGCAAAATTCCTGTTTTCTTCATTGATAATTGCTGATCTAAGTTCAGGCTTAAGAGATACATGCATTATGATTCTGGTTACTTAAAGTATTTTTATGTCAGCCTCAGATAATGGAAACGTATAATGTGCATAAAAACTCAGGATTTTTTTTAACCAATGTAAAGAACATGCAGGTGTTTTTACAAATGTACTATTTTTTATAATTGCTCTTTTTCCTCCCGTACTTTCCTGGTTGTGTAACAAAAGAGGAGTAATAACTGGATAATATGATAGGATTTTCCATTTCTTTTGATTGGTTTTTGATCTGACAGAGCCACATAAAAGCTTTCAGAGTAAATTGAGAGTGGACTCATTCTAGTAAGTGGGCGCTGCTCTCTGATTTCCTGGGCAACTTTATGAAAAGGGAGAAAGCACATGCACAACCCTTGAGACGGCGTGTTGACAGAGTTGAGGTTAATGTTTTAAAGCAAACCTTAAAAGGAGGTTTGCCCATTACTTTGTGTGTGTGCCTAGAAATCTGTATGCTGCTGACTTTTGTTTTAATAGTTCAGGAGATAGTGCTTTGACTTCCAAATAAAGGAGGAAACTAGAAGAAACAAAGAAAACAGGTAAATGTAATAAACTATGTTTCTGCTTCTGAAGTTGAAGTTCAAGACAAATAGCACCTGGCTGGAAGGACCTCGTGAGGACATTTAGTCCTACCCCTTGCTGAAAGCACTGCTGATTTACAAGTTAGAGCCAGTTGCTCAGGCCTTGTTCAGGTTCAGCATCTCCAAGAACAGAGATTCTGCAGCCTTTCTGGTCATCCATTCTGATACTTGATACTGACACCCTCACTGTGTCATTTGTTTTTTATTTCCATCAGCCACTGCTACAGCTTACGTCTGTTGCTGCTCACTCCTTTGTTGTACATGTCTGGAAAGAGTCTGTCTTCTTTAACCACCCGTTACGTAGCTGAAATCAGGAGTTAGGTCCCCCCACCTTTAACCTTCTCCAGGCTGAACAAATGCTGTCCTCTCATCCTTTCTCACTGTCTTGGTTTCACTGGGACAGAATCCTAGGCCAGCCATGGCCTGCTGGCCATCTGGAGTCAGCCAGGGCAGCTGCCCCGAGACTGTTAAAGGTGTATCCCATCCCATAAATGTCATGCTCAGTAGGAAGGGGGGGGAGTTTGCTTAGGACAGGTACCTCCTCTCATGGGGATTGCGTTCTTCTTTGTTGTGATCACTGTATATTTGCTGGGCTGAGTATAACTGTTTTCTTTGTACTGGCATTGGTATTAGTTTTGCTGCTTCATTAAATCCATTTTCATTTCAATCCATGAATATCCTTTTCCTGAGTCCCCTCCTTGACTGGGAAGGGATCATCAGGTGATAGAGTAACTGCTGTAGCTTACTTACAGATACGGACTAAATATAAGCACTTGTGTATCATGTACTCCATCCTCTTACTGTCTTAGTGTCCCCCTTGCTGTTTGTATCCTCTTGGGGAGCCCAAAGATGACACTACTCCAGGTGTGATCTTACATAAGCTGCCTAAATGAGCACAAATAATCACTTCTGTTGATACATTGGCTACATGCTTTCTAGTAGAGCCTGCTATGTTGCAAGAGCACTTCAGCTCTTGTCCACCTTAATTATTATGTCCTTTTATTCCTTGGTGCCTTCCATCCAGTGGGCACCCAGCCAGCATGGGAATATTTCTGTTTCTGGTGCAAGACTTCACTGTGTTTCCATTGACCCATTCCTCCAGCCATTAATACAGCTGCACTTTGAACCACTCACCACTAGCTCTCTAAGCCTGAGGACTCACCAACGTGAAACTTCATGGATCCTATTGTAGCCACCAGCACTACTCCCATGGTAAACCTACCTCTCCAGCCTGCTGGGGGAAGGGGAGGTGACTGCAGGCTGAGGCTTCCTTAGAGATTGCTTGAAAAATGCAGTACAGGAAGTAGAAACAAGACTCTAGGGAGCATGTTGGTAGTTACTTCAGGAGCATTAATTGGAGGAAGAAATCACATTCAAATGAAATTACAAGATCTCATCTGGTTCAATATAACTCTATCTTAAATGTTAAATCTAAACTGCCATCGTCTAGGTTTTCTAAGTGCTCCATTCACCTGTCGGAGGTCACAAAGAACTGGCAATCTTATTTACATTAATTTCATTTAAGAAAGGGTGGTTTCACAGGCTGGCATACAGAATAACAGCATAGTCTCCATCTTTGAAGCTTTGATCACTGACTGAGCACTTTATTGCTTTGTATATTTTCACAAGCATAACAAAAAGTATGCTGTGACCAGTAGAACTGTTCTGATTTCCAAAATGGTCTATGATAACATTGCCAATAAAAAGCTCTTCTGGTGCATCACTCAGGCTGAAAGCTCTATGTACATAACTGCAGAAGCTGCAGTAGTTCATCAGCTACCAAAAATGAATCTTGCAGGGATTTTAAGCTGTTGAGAATGAGCAAAACAAACAAAAATTTTGATTTGCCTCTCTTGGCTTTTCCCTCTGAGGCTGGGTGACGGGACTCTTTATGGAAGTGATGTGGGATGAAGTGCAGAGGCCTCACCTGCCTGCCCTGAAGCAGCAATTACACAGGCCTAGGGCTCACTTGGGGGCCTGGGATAAGTTTATGAGGTGTGGCTGGGGCTGTGGGGAGCAGGTGGGTTGTAGGGAACCTAGAAGCTGTTATCAAGTGGCATGAGCCTCATGAAGGAGCAGCAAGTACTCTTTAGTAATAGAGCAGGGTTTCCTTGGGTTTCTGCTACACTGGGAGCACTTAAAGATGAAGTACAAAAGTGACCACAGGCGAAAGGCCATTTATTTGCAGCTGTTTCTTCTCAGTTGTAGGTAAGAAAAGGATTTATATAATACAGGGCTGAAAGTGTGAGGTACCAGCTCTTTTCTCTCTTCAGTGGTGATGGCTCAAAGAGTTTGCACCACTAAAGCCTCTTTTAGCAGATTTCTCTCTCCCTTCCCTTTAAAATCCAGGTTTATCTAATGTAAAACTCTCTGCTTTGAGAATAGAGGGGTAAAACTTGTTTCAAGTGTATAGTCTGCATCTGCTCCATGTTCTCAGCTTGGGAACTGCTGAAAGGCAGACAGTGGAAAAGCATTAAACAGAGCTGACTGTCTAAGAAATTCTATATGAAAACTTTAAATCCATGTTCCCTTCCTTCTATACTTAACTCGTGTTTACTTTCTCTGGCTTGAAGGACATAAGGGGAAAAAAGGAGTGTGGGGAGAGAAGGATTTGTGAACTGGCTCTGCCTCGGTCAAAAATACCTTCCCGGTGTTTACGGCTCAGTTAAATGCAGTGAAAGCCTTAATGAAGCATGTGGTTAATCAAGTTATGGAAGAGTGCAACGTTTGATTTTTTTTTAGTTACTTATTTTCCCTGGAGTAGGAGCTTAATCGTAGCAACTTGCTTCCTAACACTTCATCTTCAGGAGCAGTGGATTTATGTTGTATGAATGCTTCAAAGGCACTGATGTGGCTGGGCTTTGAACCCCTTTCCTGCTGAGGAGGTATCCCAGGAGGAAAGCACCTTGGGCAGCTCCATGCCTGCAAGGCACCACCAGATAATTGTGGTGGAAGGGCTGCTGCCCATCACTCCAAATAATGAACAGAAGGGCACCATCTTCCTGTGAACTGTGCAGCAGAAGGGCAACACGTAAAATAGAGATATATGTGACAGAGGACATGAATTTCAGTGATGTAAAATTTTTTTGGTGCCTCTACCTGATTTTTTATTTCCCCTCTTTTCTTGGAAGAATTGAGCAGTAGGGGGTTTGGAAATGGGAAACTGCTACCTCTGGCTTGCATGCTTCAAGGTTTGTGCTGGAAAATTTGGTCTCTGTCAGGGCACTCCCTCTCACCCAAGTATGAGGCAAGAAAAAAAAAAAAAAAGCTCCGTGTGCTGGACTTTTAGCTGTTGACATTATTTACTGTGCTCTTAACAAACGGTGCCCTAAGGAGAATGAGAATAATGTGCTTCAGCAGCAAAATATGCATAATAAAGAAGCAATTGCCTAAGGTTTCCTGGGATTTCTTGCTCTGTGCTCTCTACCTCCCTATTCCTTCATTGTTTCAAGCTAATGTGTATTTCAATTCTGCCATGTAAATATTCAGATGGGCTCCCCGCACCAAAGGAGAGGAAACGAAATACATTCAGATCATCGCTTCAGCGGTATGAGTTGTGCCTTGGTCCGCCAGAGACCTGGGTACGCTCTTTAGTCATTGGTGTAACTGCTGTTGTTGCTTGTTGACTTGCACTGAAGTCTTTGATGTGGCATACCTTGTTGTGACTGAGGCTTTTTCCCCACTGTTCAGTCAACTCTGGCTTCTAATCAGAATGTTGCTGGGTAAACAGGATTGATTAAAATTTTAATTTTGTTTTGTAAAAGATGGTACTTTAATATTTGTACCATTACTAAAGATACTAATAATAATGCATCTAGTGTTTGGTGGTGTGGTTTTCATATTTATGTCTTGAAGTGCTGACTGGTTTTGCTAAAGAGCTCCACATTCAGATGCCAGGATTTTGTATTCCACGTATTCCCTTTTTCAAGGATGACTGTACTTAATTATATTGGATATGGGTATCCTATTTATTTTTTCTGGTTTTAAATTTCATGGGGAAGAAATGTTTCTGTGACAGCTGGGGACATTACACTGTAAGAAACAGCCATATCATGTAAGCCTTGAATCTATCACAAAAATCTATATGAATCTACTCATTGCTGTTAACATTGCTTATCTATCTTCCCGGGGAGTAAAAACAGCAGAAGCTATGTGTGGGAACACCTTAAAAGAGTGTTGACTGGTGCTTGGAGACTTGCACTGAGGAAAGGGATAGGGGAGACTATAAAGTCCTCTAAAATAAAACAAAATTGTGATGGAATGTTGAAGTCTGAGGATGAAGAGAGAAAAAGAAGCACATGCAAGCGTTCTGTTACCTATCAGATCCTTCACGGCCAAAGTAAACTGTCTGGAAAGAACCTCCTTATGATTTGGAGAAAAAAGTATGGAGTAAGAAGGAGAGTGGGGAGCCTGAGCATGTCAGATGACCCTGGTCTAAACTGAAGGACTAAACAAAAGTGGCCAAGGAACATGTATACCGAAAATCTGTTTCTCTTGTGATAACTACAGTCCTTGTCTTTTGAAACTGATAGGCTTTGTAAGTACTTCTGGTGTGCCTTGTCACGAAGAGGTCACTGCAGAGCACCTATGCGGATAGTTTATAGCAGTATATTGAAATTACTGTGTAAGCTTGGTGCAGCTGGACTACAGCCCCTGCTCCAGGGAGTCCCGTGGACAGCTGGTAGTCTGGGGGACTGCAAAGGAGGGTGACCATATCCACTGAGTCAGCATCTCTACTCTGAAAATAAAACTTAGCAGCAGCTTTCACAGTGCAGTGGCTCCTGGTGACTTCCAGGTGTATGTTCTGACTGCTACCTCCTCCTTGTCTCCTCTTCCCCTCCCTGCTTTCTTGAGTCCTCCCACCATCTCTTCCTGCAGCCTCTGTCATCTCTTCCACAGCCTCTTTCCCTTCAGAGATTTGCAGATGTGAGCAAGAGGACTGCATGGCAGAAGTGGCATAGCTCATTGTTCACCCCACAGGGCTGTGAGTCTTTGCTCCTTCCACTTCCCCTCCCTGAAATATGGGGTCTTGCAGCACTATAGCTGCCTCCCCAGGGGAGAAGAGTGGGAGCCATGGTGAGCACCTTCATCTGAGGGACACTTGTAATCTCCCGAGGCAACACCATGGCTTGGTTCAGGTAGGATTGTCCTGGAAATAGGATGTCCTTGCTGCTGTTCCCCTCACTGCTCATGCTGGCTCATCTCCCTGGCTGGAAATGCTGCTGTGTGAGCACAGGTGAGCCAGGTCAGTGCCTGGCAGGATACATGTCCCTGACGTTGGGCTTTGGGGATTCTAGACCCCCTAGGACTGATTTAAGCCTGAAGAAAGGTCACTGATGTCTGGGATGGTTCTTGCTGTAAGGGATAATAAAACGGTACCTTCATGTATTTAGTTTGAATAAAAACCTTAATAGACTGCTCCCATTGTTCACTTCAGGCCAGGTCCTTTTCTTTTCTGCTGATCATAGCTTAAAGCACAAGAAAAGCTGTAACCATCCTTTGCAGAGAGCTCGGTAGCCTGTATAAGTAAGCGTGTGTATTCCCCTTGCAGCTAAGGTGACTACAGTATTACATATTTCCTGCTCATGACAGAATGTAAAATATGTGCTTAACTATCCTTTAAGTCAGCGGGGCTAAAGCTGACGATGTGCTCACATCCTTTCCTGACCTGAGGTATATAAAGAGATGGAGCCTGACATCCCTATTGGCATTCAAGTAACGCCTTCCTGACAAAGTCTGTGAAAACACAGCTTTACAGCTTGGTAATAAATATTCCAGTTTGAGATTCTGCCCTCCAGTGCGGAGCCCCTACACATTACCTGGATTGATTTTTAAATGCACTTTTAGTTCAGACTGATGTAACTAAGGTGTTCTTTTACATATCACATGGAGGGGAAGGGGACAGAATGGACTGGGGGAAGAGCAAAGGAGAACTTTCAGGTCACAGTCTTCCCTAATGGGTAGCTCCCTATAAAAATTGGAATAACTGTGTGGTATTGGAGCTTCACCATATTTATTTTATTTTGATTGCCTTTTAAAGTTAAGGTTTAACTACCAGCATCGGACACACAGAACTGACTGACTTCACTCCAGGCGGAGAAGGAATATCTAGTAAGTTGAGTGATGTTTCTGAGATTATTGGCATTCAAGAGAGAGCAAGCCATGTGTTCACACACCCAAATGTCTATTCTTTCTAATGAAAAATCTCCAAATAAAGGTCAGATTCTGAGAACTTCTAGGGGATTTTTGCCTTTTCTTGGCTTCCTTTTATTTTTTCTTCCATAGAAATCTTCTAGTCTTGGTTGCTTAAAACTATCTGGCAGTAATGTTTATGAGTTTCCTCACTCATGTCATTTTTACTGACTACAGAAAAAAGAGTCCTTCCAAGGTGCATGCCTGTACACATGTAGCAGACACCTCTTGTCCCTGCTCTCCTGCTGTGCTGCCCAGGAATACAGGCAGATTGGGTAGTAGCATTCAGATGTGAGCAGTGAGTGCTGCAAAAAGCATGTCAGCCTGTATGGGTTGTCTGTTCTGATTTGAAAAAATCTCTTGAAGGATGCAGCAGGGGAGACAGGCTGTGGAGAGGAGCTTAGGAGACCAATATCTAAAAGGGGAAGCCTTTCGAAAGAGCCAGGAGTTGTGTTTAAAAAAGGCAGATTGATTTCCTTGATGTCAGGCAATGAGACTTGACAGATGAGAAAAAAAAAAAGTTTATATCTACCCCAGAGATAATGTTAAGGCTACTGAGAAGTAGAGAACGAACAGAAAATACACACTTTGAGCCTTGCCCCTGTGTGTTGCTGGGCACACATACCTTGAATTTCATTTCTGGGAGGAGACTACAAAAGTGCAGGACACTGCCTGCCCTAGGGGCTGAGCAGCAGCCAGCCCATATCACCCCAGCCTGATATTTGCACTCAACCTTCTGTACCAGAAGGGAGGATGTGAAAACTTTAAATGACTTTCCCTCTGGCTGTGCTGAGGGTTAACATCCATTTCTTCTCAGCTAAGTGGATGGGCTTGCTAGGCAGGAGCCTGCAAGCTACGGGGAGGCTTTTTGTGGTTGCCCCTCAGCCTGGGATAAATAATAGCAAAGTAGTGGGAGTGACTTGAGAGATGCTAGGGGAGATCATATTAGGGCTTGGAGAAACACAGTGAGTGAGATATTCCCAGTGTTCCTGGCTGCCATGCTCTGACCACCCTTGGACCTGGAGTGTGCTTCAGTGGCTAGTGTTCTACTGTGGGGCTTCTCTCTGTAGGTCTGTTCCCAGCTCTGCCTTTGATTCTGGACAAGTTTCTTGATCTCTTTGTGTGTGTGTTTCCTTCTCTGTGAAATATCTCCTTGCCTTTGAGATATTGGAAAGAGGGATCATAGATAATGGTGACAGCTTTATAGTTATGACTGTTTCCCTGCATCTTTATGGGTCACGCATGTTACCATTACATCAAAATATTGCAAGGATTTGCCTGCGAGTCACATCAGGACTCCCTGGATGAATGGAGACTACAGTTCTCTCTGCCTACTCTGCTGTTTGCTTCTGGACATTTCTCTTCTGAGCTAAATTGAAATCCCTGGGTCATAGCCTGATCAAGCTTATCTGAAAAATATTTTTGTACAGTTACAAAATGAGAAAACTTGTTCAACCAAAACCTGTTATTAGAAATGTCTTTAAACCAAAGATAACATTATTCAAATGATTTCTTAACAAGATGCAAGTATCAAAATCCACATCAGAACTGTGAAGTAACTTGGTCTTGGGTAGTTGTGCACGCACATTGCATTAAATTGTTCTACCTACTGATGAAATGAATACATTCTGAAACTTGGTGTTTTCCTTGTTACTTCTTCCCTCCTTACTAGATAGTTTTTTACTATACCTATAGCTCTTTGTTCCTAGTCATTTTAATGAAAGTGATACCTTGCCAATATATATATTTTTTTTAATGGAGAAATTATCACTTAAAATTCTAAATTATCAAGTTTTAAAATTAAAAAGTTAGAACCTTAAAAACTTGCAAATTCTTTCTTTCTCTATTGCCTTCTAAAGTCCTGAGTCTTGTTCTCATTGAGTAGCAGATAATATTTAAAGGACTGAACACATTTAAATAAGTGAGGACATTTTTGCCAAGAGGGCTTGGAAGGGAGAAGGACTGAGCGGGTTATTTGCGTGGGTGATGAATCGATTAGGCAAAGCTTTAGGTTTTGTTTATGGAGTTACTCAAAAGTATAGCCAAAGAATAAAGCCTTTGATTTCTCCCTTTCTTATTCCTTATCCTTTAGTCATATGCTTGCAACATCATATACAATTGGTGTATCCATGGAAATTATATCATAGCAGGAGCAGCTGATGAACTCTTGGGAAATAAAGATCCCATTTTCATGCAAATATTCTAAATAGCAAAGAGGTGAGGAAGAAAAATGATTGATAAATAGAATTATTTCTGTCTTAGAATATATTTCAGCATTTTCCTTGAGGCAGCAGTAGCTTTTTGAAATTGTGTTTTTACTGAACACAAACTTTCATAGATCAGTGTGTCTGTGTATTCAAGTTACAAGGAAGAAAGCAAAATTTAAAATAATGCACATTGATTTTGTGATGAAATATTCTAGATACTCGTTTTGTAATTTAACTTTATTGTCAGAATACAATTCAATAACTTCAGAAGGAGCAGGCACCTTCATTTAAAAGCTAGATTGAGAGAGAGATTAATTGCTTGCTAGGGGCTGGATGTTGGTGATTAGTGTCACTTGAAAACCGTCTCTCTCCATGCTCCCTCAATAATGCAATAAAATCTTATGGTTCTCTCTGCTTTTAAATGAGAGCAGTACAATATTCAAAAGAATGCTCATTCTCTAGTATTTTTATTCAAAAGTTCAGAGTGTACATGCACTTATATGACCACTCACTTTCTGTCCTGCTGCCAGCACTTCTTAATGCAAGCTCCTGAAGTGGGATGGTGCTCCGGACTGTTTCTGCACAGGTGATAATTTATTAATTTAACAAAATTGTTGCCTTGCACATAACTCTGTAATTACCTCTGTATTGTGGTCATTAGATCCTCAGTTACTAATACGGAAATCACTGTGGCACTGTTGCTGAAAAAGGTGGGGAGGGATTGATGCCAATCATTAGAGCTGATGGTGTTTTGATCCATTTTGTAGGCAAGACTTTCATTAGGGGAGTTGTCTGGACCATTGGAACTGTCTGCAATCTAAGCAAATACACCTATGGTCCATTTAGCCAGATACCCTAACAGGGATCAATATTGTATGCTTCAAATCAGTGTTAAACCTGCCCCCAATTTGATGAACAAATATATAACAGCATATTATGACGACTGTCTTCCTGTAAACTCGGGCAGTTACTGTTTGGTTTACATCCTGCATCACAGTTAGTTGTCTCTAGATTATGGTTTGGTGTGGTCTATTTAGGTTGTACTTTATTCACATGAAGGTAAATACCAGGGTAAAGATACTCACAGTTGATTCTTAGCAGGAAAAGGGATGGGGAGGGAGAGAGGGTCTTTAAGTCTCATTGACTATTTTTTTATTCCTTAGACTGTGGACAAATCCAGGTCAAACATTTACTAACCAAAGTGGTACACGAGACTAAGGTGTCTAAAGTGTGATAGTTTCTCTGATCAGTTGTGTCTGAGGGAGGCATCACATTCAACTGTGTTAGACTTCCCAGCATGAGTGAGGAGTTAGTTGGGCTAATTGGGTCTTGCTCCAGGCTCACACAAGTAATTGCCCTCAAGACTGGGTTCATTGCAAGACTCCTTAACCACTCCTCTGCCATTCTCCACCTGGATATAAAACAGAGGAAAGAAAATTATTGCATCCAGGGAAAAAATCATAGAAAACACAGAAAGTCCCTGAGAGGGTGAAATTTTGGAAGAAGTTAAGCAGTGAAAGACTTAGTCAGTAGTACATAACAGATGAGCTTGTGATGGGACACAGCAGCTCAAAAACCAAGCATGATTTTTGGTCTACATCTGACATGTAAAGGAGGGAAATTATCCTTCCTCACAGGACTGTTCTGCTTGGTGTTCTGCACACTGTTTGCTGCTAGGGTTCTGTCTGGAGCACTTTCTGCACTGAGTAATACAGAGAGGGTGTAGTAATGATTAGGAATCCTGGGATAAGGGGAAAACCTGAAACAGGTAACCTCTTTAAATGATGCCTAAAATGGCACTGAGGTGTTTCCAGATATTTGGAGTTACAGAGAGGGACTATTTGCTTTAATAGACTGTAATTAGGCACAGTATGTTAAAATAAAGGAGAGGGAAAATTAAGTATTTGGAGGAATTGTGTTCTGATAGCATCACTGCAACCTGTAATGGCAACAATGGAGACCAAGCCACTGTTGAACAAAAAATCTCTGCGGTCTGATTTGTGTTCCAAACTAACAGACACTTGAGGGGGGCTTATTTGTTTATTTTTTCTCTCTCTTTTTTCCTTTTCTTTTTTTCTGCTGCTGCTCAGTGGAGTGCTATACATACCCATCCGTGAGTATGTATCAGGCATAGGATGATAC
>JANHGN010025950.1:0-25202 GCA_024605025.1 Megaceryle maxima
TGTAGTGAGGTGGGTGTTGGTCTCTTCTCCCAGGTGAGTAGTGACAGGATGAGGGGAAATGGGCTTCAGTTGTCCCAAGGGAGGTTTAGGTTGGATAGTAGGAAAATTATTTTTTACTGTGAGAGTGGTGAGGCCTTGGAACAGGCTGCCCAGGGAGGGGGTGGAATCATCAGCCCTGGAGGGGTTCAAAAAACATCCAGATGTGGCACTTCAGGACATGGTTTAGTGGTGTAGATAGTATTTAGTAGAGAGTTGGGCTTGATGATCTTGAAGGTCATTTCCAACCTTAATGATTCTATGATTCAATTTGCCATGAAAAAAGGGCATTTGTTGTGTTCCCAGATACACATACCCCCACTTCGACTTCTCCCATCACTGCCTCCTCTCTCTTTATAAGTCATTCTCCAGGCAATGCCACCAAATCTCGTCTGGCAGCAGCTCCACAGCCTGCCACAGGCAGCCTCAGTTGGAGTGATAGCATCAGCTGAAGAGTTATGAGGTCACGCCAAGTAATCTGCAAACCAAAAACTTAAGACCTGAGGCAGGGAGAGCCATGATATCATTTGCTTGCAGTTGATCCTGAGCTGCAGCAAGTAAACAGTAAACCAACCGAGAGACAAAAACCTGGGACTTCCCAGGGGTTATTACAACACCTCTGCCTCTCCAGAACACTCACCACCAACAGTGTTATTGAGTGTCTCAGCCAAGAGTTAACCAAGACCCAGGGTGAAAATATGAAGCAGGTCCTTCCCAAGCTCTTTAATATATGTCTCAGTTTATTAAAGGAGAGAAAACCAGACAGAGTTTACTGCTTAGCTGATGCCTGCGAGAGCTCAGTGTGCTCCTGGGTGGTAATTAGAGCTGCCAAAAAGACAATGACCAGACAGAGAGGCAGGCAACTGTTTTGGAGCACATCTATTTGCCTTTAGATATCCCTGCTGTTTGTTTCAGCGTGAATTAAGTGAGAAGTTCCTCGCAAAGCCCAGGTCTCTCTCTGCAGCAGTTTAATTCGTGGAGGGCTTGAAATGCAGAATTCCTACTGAGTGAAATGAAGGTTGCTCCATCACAGCCCCCAGTGCCCATATTTCAACAGATTAAGTGAAAGCAAGTGCAGCAAGCACTACACATGTTTTCACAGCTTTCTCAGATATTCAGCTTGCCATAGAATGAAAGTTCAAGGACATTTAATTCAGGGATCATATAAATGCATCGCATTTGAGGTCAGAAGGAACCATTAGATCATCTGTTCTCACCTCCTGTACATCACAGCTCACTAAATTTCTCTCATCTGTCCGTATATGGAACCAAATAACCTGGTTTTAGCTAAAGCATGTTGCCTAGAAAGACCTTCCATTTTGATGTGAAGATACCAAGAAGTGGAGAATCCTCCATTTGATGGGCAGTTTGTTCCAGTGGTGAATCACTCACACCATAAAAAGCCTGCATGTGCTTTACTTTTCATGAGAATTCACTGGGCTTTGGGTTCCAACAACTGATTTTTATTCTAATTTTTCTTCTCTAGGTTGAAGAGCCCTTTAAGCCTGCTGTTTGCACCTCCTGAAGATGCTCAGATATTCTCATCAAGTCATTCCTCAATCTTTCTTCTGATAAATTATCAGACTGAGGCTCTTTCAATTTCTTTCCTTCCCCCTACAAATATTTTTTGAGGGTTTTTAGTGCTCCTTTTCCTATATGTCAGTGTTCTTTTACAAGAGGAGCCTCAAGAGCTGACAGCAGAGCGTGACTACTACTCTCTCACTCTCTTGAACTCTTTCAGGGATACAGGATGGTGTCAACCTGTTTCTGCTATGGGCTAGCCTAAGAGAAACCTTTTGCAAGGATGGAAATAAATGACCTGCTCATCCATTTCAGTCACTGCTTTCTAGGACACATTTCCCATGTCTCAGACTGACCTACATTCCTTCTTACAGAATCACAGAAGGTTCGGGGTTGGAAGGGACCTCCAAAAATCATCGAGTCCAAACACCCCCTGCCAGAGCAGGACAAAACTAGAGCAGATCACACAGAAATGCATCCAGACAGGTCTTGAAAGTCTCCAGAGAAGGAGACTCCACAACCTCTCTGGGGAATCTATTCCAATGCTCTACAAGTCTTACAACATAGAAGGAAAGTTCATGTTGAAGAAGGGAAAGTCTCTTACGAGCCAAGAGAAGTTTGCATTTGTTTTGTTTGAGGAAGCCAAAGTCACCCAATCACTCTGTCCTCATCATCTCTAATGTTGAGCTAAACCACTGAATGTTTTATCCACGGGATTTAATATGAACTTCCCACTCATTCATCAGAATTTTCAAGAGCTTTGGGCCCAATATTGATCCATGGTGAATACTATTAGGAAAACCCTCAGGCTCTTTAAGAGTTGCCAAGTATTAAGCCATTTAAAAGATGTCACTGATGGCTTCATGTTATTTTTAGCCTTTTTTTTTTTTTTCCTGTAGGAACAGGCTGTGGTGTTGACTCAAGTGCTTTACAGAAAGGTACCCACACAATAAAACTTCATTATTTCCTTAAAGAATAAATCATCTATTTCCTCAAAGAATGAAAAATGTCTTAAGTTTTCATAAGAATATGCTACCCGACTGCCATTTGACCCAATTCAGTAAGAAGCATCAGAAGCTTCAGACTTATCCAGGGACATTACTACTTAATATTACTCCTTCGAACCACTATGACTCACTAGAGCAGGGATGCACCTAAATTCTGAATATATTCCCCAGGATATTCGATGCAGGGCATTTTGAGACTCAGGTGTGTGGAGTCACCTTCAGAGGGACCCTGCACTACCCAGTGCCTGTATCTTGTATCTTTACACGTGGCTAAAATACCTTGATGAACAGCCCAAAGTTAGATACAACCAATCTGGGCACTAAAAACCTGTGGAGCTATTAGGAGATGTGGTTCCTGAGGCTGAACTGACCCCTTAAATTGTGGTGGCCCTGTGACTACAGGCACCATAGAGGTGCAGTAGTGTTGATATAGTTGGTTTTGCTACCATCCAAAAGCACGTGTGGGGTCATCCTTTCTCCTGATTCCTGGTGATATCTCTGAATTCCTTTGCATGGAGCCCTACACTTGTAGAGGAGCACATAAGGTTCTTCTTTTCTCTAATATTTTTTTTTTCTCTTTCCCGTGCTCTCCTGTAATCTTGTCACATTTTTCTCCAGCCAAAGCAGAAAGCTGAGACTCCCACCGTACCTGTCTTTTTATGAAAGACATACACAGCACCTGGATCTCTTGAGGGCAAAAAAAGCTGGCATGAGGATCTGTAGAGAAACAGAACTTTTGTCCCTTTAGATAACTGATTCAAATCTGATTTAAGACCTTCAACACTCCCTGGTACTGCTTTGGTACCGCATGAAACAGCAAGATCTCATTTCAGCTCCTTGCTGCCAAGTATTGAACTCACAAAAGCTGCTGCTGAGCAGGAGAACTGCCCAGGGGGGCAAGGACTGGGTCTGGGGGGGGTGACGGTGTTGGACGACTGCAAGATGAACACTGCCAGCTGGCCTGTGCATAAAGCACGGAGACCCAAGGGACACTGCAAAGCCTTTGCCAACTCCATCCAGGTGGTTCCTAAACTAGCATCTTGAAAGAGACCAGGATTAACCTACCAAAGCATCTTAAAGGAGCCCTCCACCTCAAAGATCAAAGGCACAGTGGCTCTGTGTCTCCTATTACACCTGCCTCCCTTGTGGGCATCCCTTACAAAAGCCCCACAATCTGATTTGGACTGGAGGATTTGCTCAGATGCATTTCACAGTGCACAGCAGTCCGTGAAGAGACAAAAAAAAAAGAAGAAAAAATAAACAAAAAAACAAAGCAAAAACCAACCCCAAAATACCCTTTTGTCCCTGGACACAAAGAAGAAGGGAGGCCCGTCTGGCACAGAATGCAAAGGGAAAGAAATGAGAGCAAGGAGCTGGGCCAGGCCCTCAGAGAGCCCCTCTGGAGCACAAGCTGTGCCATGTAGCTAAAGGACTTGCTCCTCCCGTCCACCTCCAGCAGCTGGGACTGTGAAGTGCCATCTCTCCTAGGGCAGCCCCAGTACCTCCCAGCATGTCTGGCTCACAGGCACACCATGGGCATTGCAAAGTGACACTTGTGCCTCTTGGCAGGACCCTGCTGACCCTCCTGGACTGTTTCATCCAGGTCTCACCCACATCTCAAGAGGAAGCTGGCAGCTTCAAAGAGTTTGGAGACTCATTGCAGAGCTCAGAGCATCTGACTTCCCTGCCTCAATAGCAGCGGCCTCCTCACTGCTCCTCTTTACTCTTCCTTTTCCCCAGCTAATGCAAACATGTGCACAAAAGGACCATCACTCTTCACCTGAGGTCCTCAGAGCCATTCAGGAAGGGGATGGGGAATAAAAAGCATCAGGGATTAGAAGAAAGTCAGACTTAGTACTGAAGTGGATGTCTGAAGATCAAACACACTTATGCTTCTATCGGCCTGAGAACAGACACCAGTTTTATCAAAGCAATCTAGACACTGTCTAAATACTGCTGTGGCCACACATATCTTGGTTTAAGAAATTCTCTGATGCATAGATTGGCCAAAGCAGAGGGAAGCTGAGGTAGCTGAAATCCCCACTCCTGAGGTCTGTGCCCTGGATCTGGTCTCCTTTCAGTCACAACAGACTCATAGAACCCACATGATCAGCAGAGAGGACCAAAGGTATTGATCACCCAGCATCACTGGGGCCAGTCTCTTTTCAGTGACAGCCAGTGATAGGACAAGGGGCACAAACTAGAACACAGGACGTTCCTCCTCAACATCAGGAAGAACTTCTTTGCTGTGAGGGTGTCAGAACCTGGCCCAGGCTGCCCAGAGAGGTTACAGAGTCTCCTACTCTGGAGAGACTCCAAACCTGCCTGGACATGATTCTGGGCAACCTGCTCTGGATCAACCTGCTTTGGCAGAGGGGATTGGACCAGATATCTACAGAGGTCCCTTCCAACCCCTACCATGCTGGGATATCATGGTTCTTTGTCCATGCTCCTTCTCAGGCGTGCAGGCACGCGTGTGCTCGCTCCCATGCATGCACTCCTGCAACCCTGGCAGCCAGCTATCAGCATTTGCAAGGGCTGGAAGATTTATAACAAAAAGAAAGGGGCTGTGGGGAACATTTTTTTCTTATTTTTATTATTATTATTTTTTACCAGATTCCATTCACACCAGTGAACCGTAAAATTATAACTACGTTTTTTCTCAGTCTTTTACTGATCTGTGATATCTGTCTGTCTGTCTCTTACCTCTCCACACGCCTGCAGTGTGGTGGCAGTAATGTAGGTCCTGAAGGAACAATATCACCTCTGCTTCCTGAGGATTACAGCCTGCCTCTTCCAACAACAGCAATCCCTGCCCCTGGTTTATTAACTGAACAGCAGGCGTTGAGAAAAACCTTCACCCGCACAATCAGGAGAGTGGTTTTCTCAGCATTTATGGAGAGCAGGAAATTAGGAATGTGTAATAAAACCAGAGGACAGCTGAGGATCAGTTTCAACTCTCACCAAAATAATAGGTGAGGAGGAAATTTTCTTTCCATTTGCCTGGGATTGAATCTGAGGAGAGCTGTGTATCTCTGACTTTCATAAAATTATAGAATCATAGAATGTCAGGGCTTGGAAGGGACCTCTAGAGATAATCGAGTCCAACCCTCCTGCCAGAGCAGAATCACCTAGATCAGGTCACACAGGAACAGATCCAGGTGGGTCTTGAAAGTCTCCAGAGAAGGAGACTCCACAGCCTCTCTGGGCAGCCTGGCACAGCCTCCCACACCCTCACAGTGAAGAATCATAGAATCACAGAATGTTAGGGGTTGGAAGGGACCTCCAGAGATCGAGTCCAACCCCCCTGCCAAAGCAGGATCACACAGAGCATGTCACACA
This sequence comes from Megaceryle maxima, assembly GCA_024605025.1. NCBI lineage: Eukaryota > Metazoa > Chordata > Aves > Coraciiformes > Cerylidae > Megaceryle > Megaceryle maxima. Next base: position 5,907 of record JANHGN010025950.1, read on the forward strand.
GGAACGCATCCAAAGGGGTTCCGAATGTCTCTAGAGAAGGAGACTTCACAAACAATCTGGGCAGCCTGGTCCAGGCTCTGTCACTCTCACAGTAGAGAAGTTTCTCTTCATGTTGAGGTGGAACCTTCTGTGCTCAAGTTTATACCCATTGTTCCTTGTCCTGTTGCTGGGCACTACAGAAAAGAGATTGGCCCCTTCCATTTGACACCCACCCCTCAAATATTTATAGACATTCATAAGCTCCCCTCTCAGGCTTCTCCTCTCCAGACTAAACAGCCCCAGTTCTCTCAGTCTTTCTTCACAGGGGAGATGCTCAAGTCCCTTAATCATCCTCGTAGCCTCCATTGGACTCTCTCCTTGTCTCTCTTAAACTGGGGAGCCCAAAACTGGATACAGCATTCCAGGTGTGGTCTCACTAGGGCAGAGTAGAAGGGTAAGAGAACCTCCCTAGACCTGCTGGACAGTTTACTTAATGCAACCCAGAATCCTTTAACTTCATGAGTTATAATATCACCTTCCTAGGTTGTGTTTTAGAAAAGTACAACAGCTCTTGTCCCTGATCTTTTATCATCTCCAAAGGAACACACAGATTTTACAGGTATCTCTCGCAAGGGGGGTGAGGGAAAAGTGACATTTTGTACTTTTTTGTTTTGTTTTGTTTCAGCCATTGCTCCTGAATCATCATCTTCAGACATACTTCCCTGTTTGAAGATCTTAGAAATCATGGAAACATAGAATCTTTCCAGTTGAAAGAAACCTTTAAGACCATCAAGTCCAACCATTAAATCAGTGCTGCCAGATCACCACTAAACCATGTCCCTCAGCACCACATATACATGGCTTTTAAATCCCTCCAGGGATGGGGACTCCACCACAGTGCTAGAAAACACATTACAGGGCTTGAGAAGTCTTTTGAGGAAGAAATTTTTCCTTATATCCAACCTCAATCTCCCCTGACACAACTTGAGGCCATTTACTCTTTTCCTATCACTTGCTATTTGTTCTAGTACTATAACCTCCTTTCAGGTAGTTGTAGAGATCTAGAAGGTCTCCTCTGAGCCTTCTTTTTTCCAGACTAGCCTGAAGGAGGGATGCCCAGCCAGGCAGGAGCATAGCTGATGTCCATCCCTGTCCAGACAAATGTATCTGCAGAAGTTATTTAATGTCCACTTCACTTCATTAGCCAATGTGTCTCTCGAAGGGACATAACCACCTTCCAGGACTATTCATCTCCAGTGCTTATGAAGGAAGCCTATATGCAAGGTAGGAGGAATCTGTAGCACACCTTTTTTGTCTGCAGGCATAGCAAGGGTTAGATCATCTCTGCAGCTCACAAGGATGTCGTGAAGCTCCAAGACTAGGGGGATTGCCTGGTTGCTAATGGTACTGAATCCCTGGAAACATTTACCTCAGGCAGTTTGTTTTTCCTAAAAGATATGCAGTGTGGCTGAGCTGGGGCTCAGAGCACACATCTCCCCGAGGAGTTCTGTGACCTGAGTTATGCAGATCACATTAAACAATCACACTCATCTATTTTGACTTTCAATTCTATGAATTTATAAGTAGTTGTCAAATAGTTTCAATGATAATTGTCAGACTGTGCTGAAAAGAGCTTAGCTAAGCACATGGACCTTATGTGAAACCTTTATTGTTTTTATTATTAATATTATTATTATAGCAGGTGAGTTTTGTCTTGCTCAGCTTTAAACTACATTTTTCCTATCAGGATATAGATTTCAGAAGACAAGTTGCCTGACCCAGCGACCAGGCCTTTAATGGAACTACTGCAGTAATTGCCATATTTGCAAGACAAGTATGAATTGCTACTTCTAGATTAGCCATCCAGACAGTGGAGATGAAGTTTATCACCGCCCTAAATGTGTTTTGTTTTTCTGCTGATGCATGAATGTTCCAGCAATTAGCTTGCTGGGTTAGGTTCCCCTTTTCCACATATTTTTCCTGAGGTTTTATATTGGAGTTTTTGTGAGCTATTTGCAGTAGAGGTTTTTTAAGACAATTCACAGTGAAATGACCATTCCAACACCCTCAAATGTTAGTGCAGGAATGTGAATTTTTTGTTGTTTTGAAGTGCATTACAGATTTAGAGCAACTTTGATACTGGCAATGCTGGAAAAAGAGGAGGATGATGGTTGGTGGCATAAAAAGTATTTACCAGCTTGAGATTAACTAAGGGAATTCCCATCTGATTAGACCAGGTAGCAGGGCTTCAACAAAGCCCCTAATCCTCTCCTACTGATTTGCTCTGAGATATTGGAGAGATATCCTGGAGAACAGTGATCTTTATAAAGAAAAGAAATGAAGAGGAATTCAAAAAGGCATCAACAATGCTTTCAACAGAGGACTGATCTTCCAAAAATCTCAGCTCTCATAGCCATCCACAGAAGTCCACTCAACTAAAACCAAGTCACGTCCTCCACTGCCTGCTCTGCCCCAAGTGCAGTGTGTTCATGAAAAGAACATCACAACAGAGATTCTCACCTCTACTTCCAGCTACTACATTAAAAGGTCTGGAAGATAGTGAAAGCTAAAGAATTCATCATCTCCTTGCCTTTCAAAATGTTGTTCCCTTTCCATTTTTTATTGTTTCAATGGGGTTATGTCTGTTGGGAATTTTTGGTTTTGGGGTTTTTTTTTTCTTTCATTATTGAAAATTTTACAATTTTTCCTGATGCCTCAACTAACAAAAATCCTAAACATTCTTATATAAGCAATTATGGAAAGGGGATCTGTATTTAAATGCCCTGTAGTATCAGTGAGACTATCACTGGTAGTTCCTACTACCTGAACTCTTCTGAATTCCTACATTTTATTCCATAGAATCATAGAACCATAGAACATTTTGGGCCAGAAGGGACCTTTGAAGGTCAGCTGGTCCAACCTCCCAATTCAGCGTATCCCACTAAAATTGAATTTATTTTTTTTTTAATGAGAAATTAGATGGATTCAACAGTTCCCCCCAAAAGCATGTCTGTTTTCTGCAGAAATGTTAATCCTTTCATAAAAGAATCTAAAGAATTAATTTGCCTGTGACTTGTAATAGGTCTGATTTACTGATATGATCTCAGTAAAATTCCATTTCAACGGCGTATTTAGTCATCATTTAGTATTAGCTTCTCCATTTCCTTGGCTTTATTCATGATTTTTTTTAATTTCTTTTATTTCTTTCTTTATTTATTTTATTTGTTTTTCATAGAGTTTGTCAAGCAGAAGTTGATGCATGGCTCTTCTTGCAAAGGAGAGCGTGGAGACCAATTAGTCAACCTAGGAACTGGCAAACTCCTCCTAACATGACTGCATGACTGCCACAAAATGGCAGCTCAATAAAGATCTATCTAGCTTTCAAAAATATGAACCTTTTTGTTGATGCTGCCATTTATCAGGAGGTTTATTCTTTGAATGATGAGATTGATACAGCAGAAAGCAGAGCTAAAGGCCACCAGCTATCCCAGCATCACACAGATGGGTATCAAATGCCCAGGGGTGTTTTTAAGCAGAAAGATTCACTAAGAAACCATTTTTGTAAAATAATTGAGATTAAAGCATGAGTTAGAAGTTTGTTTTGTATAAAATGCTTCCTTAATTACTTAGGAATTGACAGGCTTATAAAACTTAATATCCACCCCTCTCCATCTCCTCTTTCTCCTGTCAGGTTGGGCCAGATGTTTCATTAAAGGTGGAAGTATCCTACAAAAGGCAGGGCTTTTTATAGCAGGTATCTCTGTATTCTCTAATTCCTACAGGCTGAAGAACTACAGTTAAGACTTTTAAACTTGTAAGAGTCCTACAAGAAAGCTGGGGAGGGACTTTTTACAGGGGTTTGTAGAGATAGGACGAGGGATAATGGCTTCAAATTGGAAGAGGGGAGATTGAGATTAGAAATTAGGAAGAAGTTCTGCATTCTGAGGGTGGTGAGGCACTGGCACAGGTTGCCCAGGGAAGTTGTGGACGCTCCATCACTGGAGGTTTTCAAGGCCAGATTGGATGGGCTTTGAGCAACCTGGTCTATCTAGCTGGAGGTGTCCCTGCCCATGGCAAGGGGGTTGGAACAAGATGATCTTTAAGGTCCCTTCCAAACCAAACTATCCTATGATTCTATGACTCTATGATTCTATAATTCTATGAATCTATGAATCTGTGAATCTATGATTATAAATTTCTAGGTTAATTTTTTTTGTTGTTTTTTTTTTGTTTGTTTTGTTTTTTTTTGTTTTGTTTTGTTTTTTTTATTTAAAAATCACATTAAAGAACTAAGCTCCAAACCCATTTTTTTCTTTCCCTGCCTTTGCTTGCAAATACATCTCCGTGGATGCTGTTTAGAATGAAAGATTGAGAGGAAATAAATAAATAACCACCTTATTCATTGTTCTGGGGAAATTCTCTCCCTCAATGAACCTGCAGAGTCACTGCCAGTGCTCATTGCAAGGATTGAACTGCAGAACAGGTTATGGTTGGAGCTGGCTGGGAAAGCACCTGCAGAGGAAACTTCCATGGGGAGATGCTGGTTCACTGAATTCAATTTGAGTACTAACAGTTTGCAATGAGCTGCTATTAGGCTCAGCACATCAGAGAGGGAGTCAAAAACTTCCAGTAATTTGAGAGTTGTGCACCCAAACTTGAAAATGCTGAGCTGGGTTTGGAGGAAAAAAAACAGAAAAAAAAAAAAGAAAAATCTTTTGCAAATAAACCTTTCTCCAAGAAGGAATTAAAAGATCAGGTGTTATGCTCAAAATCCCTGTGGTAGCACTTTAGCTGTGAGACAAGTGGGGGTAGGAGGTGAGTGGAAACTCAGACCCAAAGCATTGAAGATGCAAGGTCCGAGACAGAACGATCTTCAATAGATGATCATTTGGATAAACATAGATTGTTGACAAGCATTAATAACCCATTAATGAGCAGAAGGCTGGGAGATCTGTCTGCAGCACCAGCTATTCTGCTCCTGCTTGGGAAATCGTTGCCTCCATTATAAGAGACCACTGAAAGCCAAGACAGCTTCACATTTTCAATGGCAAAAATGGTCAGTGAAGATTAATTTTCACCCGTCATGAATTCAGGGAGACAAAGAGAAGGAAAAATGAGATTGAGAGATGCTCTTCAAACTGCCCACAAAAGGGAAGGAAATGAAAGCAACATCTACTGGTAGTTAGACAAGCAGTCCCAAGCTTGGTACATAAAGATGAATTCCCAGAGTGTCCTTTAGCTCCTCTAGCTGCCAGCTGTTGGTAAGCTCAGGACAAAACCCCCAGGCAACCTCCTGGGAAAGGAAAGGGGTCAGAGTGCAGTTTGATCGTTAACTAACTGGTTTTCATTCTTACTTTTTCTGCTTTGCTTTCTCCAGGTCCCTGTAATCACTATTTCTTTCTCTAGCAGGACTAGAAACTCAAATCTCTGCAGTGGAGCTTGTGTTGCAGGAGCTCACCTCATCTGTGGGAGCTCAGGCTGGAGGACACGCTAACCACAACCACCCTGCAAACCAGTCCTGCTTGTAAAGCACCACTCTGGTATCACAGAGTCACAGAATGCTCGGGGTTGGAAGGGACCTTGAAAATCACCGAGTCCAACCCCCCTGCCAGAGCAGGGTCACCTAGATCAGGTCACACAGGAACATGTTCAGGTGGGTTTTGAATGTCTCCAGAGAAGGAGACTCCACAACCTCTCTGGGCAGCCCGTTCCAGATTTCTGACCCTCACCCTGAAAAAGTTATCTTCTGTTATCTCCTATTGCTGTGAAGTGAGGACGAAGTCCCCTTCCAGGGACAGAGTGAAGCAGAAAACATGAAGCTAATAAGGCACAGTTGCCACTGGGGTGTGAGACGTATTTGTTTCCATTAAATATGTCTGGCTGTTTCATTGAGAAGGTTTCATAACTCATCTGAGGGGAGAAGATGGGAAGAGCAGGAGATCTGATCGGATGAGAGAGGTGGGTCTATCAAACAGCACTCAGAAAATGCTATGCAGCCTCATAGCTCTGATTTTATCAACTGACAACTTTGAGAGGCTCTGGAGCCACTCCGTATCTTGCCATAACCAATGCAACCAGACCAGCCAAGCTGTACCCAGTCCATCTCTGTGCCACTGAGAAAGGAACAGATCGACAGCAGCATCTGTTCCTGGAGATGTAAATCTGAAGAATGATACAATGAGGGATGGGAGATAAGGAGAGGGAAGTCATTACTGCAAATGGATTAGAGGTTTTAGAGAAAACTGTTAATTTGCCAAGAAACCTTGCATTCTAGAAGCACCTTGACAGGGAAATGAAAGCAGCCTCAGACACCTCTATCAGAGATGGTCCCATCTCAGTGGGGAGATCCTCTATTATGCGATGAAGGAAAGCAATATCATGGAGAAAATTGTATGTGGAAGATGTGTGCCCGAGGACCCATCGAGGGCAGACTTCAGTCACCAGCACTTGCCTTTTCCCCAGGAATGCTATAGATGGGCTTCTCTGTCTCATAGTTAAGGGTCATTCGGTTTCCATTATGAAACTCATTTTCAGAAGGCCATAATTCACATATTTTACACTGCATAAAGCTGGGAAAACCAACAAAGAAGAACTCAAATCCAGATAAACCCCCCCCAAAACAAACAAAAAACCAACAAGCCCACCAAAAACCAACCAACCAAACATAAAAAATGACCTACAAAAAACCCCAACAAACCACAAAACCATCCCAGTGATAGCTCCAGATATCCTAGACACATTTCTCCAACACCAAGGCTGGTTTGGTAGGTGTTGTTTAATCCTTTCTAGAGGTTAAAAACCTAGAGCTCGAGAGGAGGTATTTGCTAGAGAAGCTGTTCTGCTCTTTTTTATTTTTATTTTTTCTTTCTTCAGTTAAACTTTAAGGAAAGGGTGAAGATTGCAAATGTGATATTTGGCTAGGAAGGATTCCAGCATGAGGAATCACCGCTCTTCCTCTTCATTTTAAAAGACCAGTCTATTTAAGGTTCAAAAGCATATGTTGCTCCCCACTTAAATTCCATCCCTTTTGTTGCCTGGCTGCAAGTGAGAGGATGCCACTTCTCTTCATCTGGCTCCTAACTATCGTGTTGCTAGATTGTACATCACGGATTATTCACTAAATCTTGGTTATGTGACGATGTGACATCTCAACAGAACTCCCTGCCAGTACTGTGTGAAAATATTCTCAGCTGATCTTACCGTCAGAGACAGAGTCATTTGCATGTGAAATTGCTACTGCCTTTGAAAACAGAAAAAGGGCAAGCAAATAAACACTGCTCCCTCCTCTGACAGAAGCATAGAATCATTCTGGTTGGAGGAGACCTACAAGATCATCAAGTCCAGCTACTAACCCATCATTGCTGGGGCACCACTAAACCATGGCCCTCAGCACCACAGCTCCACAGCATTCAAACCCCTCCAGGGATCATGGGGACTCCACCACTGCCCTGGGCAGTGTGTTCCAGGCTTTGATGACCCTTTTGGGGAAGACATTTTTCCTCAAGTCCAACCTAAGCCTCCCATGGCACAACTTGAAACCATTTACTCTTGTCCTATTGATTGTTCCTTCAGAGAAGAGACCAACCCCAACCTGGCTTCAGCCTCCTGTCAGGTAGCTGTAGAGAAGAAGGTCTCACATGAGCTACCTGATATTGTCTATTACCTGCTCATGTCCTCTAAATTTGCACCCATCTTCCCAGGTTGGGTGTATTAAGTCTTGGACCTACTCAATCTGAAAAAAATCCCAGACTTTGGTGGCAACACCCTCACATTCTGGGGTGTGAAACACCCACTTCTTTGTTCCTTATATCTCTTTACTGACAGTAAGACCCTTAGCACAAAATCCCACATCCTTTGTTCAAGGCTCCCCATACTGTTATTAATTCCCATCTCTCCCTGTGCTCATCCTAGAAGCAGGACTACTACTGTGAGTAGGATTTGTACTACTTCACCCGCTTTTCTGATCCATTCTTAACCAAAAAGTGGGTTTGGTTGACAAGTGGACATTAATTTAACAAAAAACCTCTTCCACAGCATCGATGGAGACTTGGTGTAGTTAGCTCAACTCCACCAGCTGCAGAAGCAGCGAGCGCCCGACTGAGTGAAGCCTTAAGTAATAATATTTTAGCAGTTCTCAGCTGACACAGGAGCACTGCAAAAATGTCAAACCTAACACCATTATTCAAAAATAGGAGCACGAGATTAGACAAGCAATTATACACCGAGCAGCTTAACATAAATTGTGGGTAAAAATATCAGAAACAATTTCTCAGGATTTAGTGAGGGAGCACCTTGTAAAGCATAATTGGATTAGAAGAGACAGCCAGCATGGATTTACAAGCAGGAGGTCTTTTGCTTAACTAACTTGTTGGAGTTCTTTGAAGCTACAGTATTACTGCCAAGGTAGGCAAGGGAAATGTAATAGATGTTATGCACTTAGATTTCCCAAAAGCAATTGGGGAGGTTGTACAGTGAGATTATCAGCTAATGGAAGAAGTTGTGCTATAAAAACGAGCTGGCTTCAAAAAATGGCTCAGAAGCAGAAAACAGCCAGTGTGTGGGCTGGCTTGCCATGTTCCTCTCAACCTCAAAAGTGAGTTATTTAAGTGCTTGGCCTGGGGAAGAAGGATGTGGAGAGGTTCAGGCTTGGAGTTCTCTTCTGCTCGGCTTTCAGAGAGCTCCCAGCCTTTCACAAGGTGCAATTCTCCCCCAAGAGCTCAGTTTATTAGCTCCAAGGATGAGAACAGCCCATTCCTCCTCCAGAAAGAGGTGTGATTCAAAGGCAGCCTGGCTGCATGATCTGCCAGCCCCAAGGCTGCTCACAGAAGGAAAATCAAACTGTGCTTCTAGTGAACAAGTGAGGAAACTGAGGCACGAGTAGGAAGTAAAACGTGCTTGGTCACACCCAAATCAGTGCCAAAAAGAATACAGATCCTCCCAGGGACAGGCTTTTTCCTCTGGCTCATGCTGCCATGGAGCACCCTTATAGCAGAGGACTTCTTGGGCATGTGCAGGGTGAGCACACCCAGCCTCAGCACGACATCTCCCCTTGCCACAGGCAGAGGCCACCCTCACAGGGAAAGGGAAGAGGTTTGGGGAGAGAAGGCTGCATCAAGGAGTGGGCAAATGGGGTTGTGGCAGCAGGCACAGAGTCCTCCAGCAGGCAGATGCTGTGCTTTCAGCTCCTCATCTGCAGCCAACAGACTAGTATCTGTGGATTTACATCCAAAGCAGGCTATGGAGAAGACCTGAGCAGACAGATTCATATCACAGTCACCAAAGCTCTCCCAAGAAGCCAGTTGCTCCTTGTGTTTCATTTCCACATCATGTCTCAGCAGCAAGCAACATTTTGCTCCCAGCTCCAGCTGCTTTTCTTGGCTGCCCTTGGAGCCACCAGCACCGATAATGCTGGAATCCAGGTTCAATGTATCCCTGCTGCTGTCCAACAACAATGGTGACTGGGTCAGGATCAGCAGCGTTCCCAGGCACCGTGCAAGGCTTTTGTTGGATTCCCTGCAGACCCTCCTCCAGCTCACAGACTGATAGCCACCCGTCCCCATAATCTCATCCTGTCTCCCTCCTCCGCCAGCTCTTTGGCTGTCATCCACACCACTCCTCCTGGCACCCCCGGTCCCTTATTCCCCCCTTCCCACCCCCCTCAGAACATGACCCAGGTTTGTTATGGATCAGTGTATTTACAAAGCTTAAGCTGAAAATCAATTTTAATTACCAAAATCAGATTGCCATATCAATAAATCACTGGGGACCCCTCGGAGACACAGACAGAAGGTTGCACCTGGAAGTGTAGGGAGGGAGATAAGATGACTCATTTTCCCACCGGACCCCTCCCTGCATTCACTGGACAATATTCATCAACGTTGTTATCTTCTGTATTATTGAGAGCATAAAAGGGAGTTGAACGGAACTGGAGTCGGTTTTAAACAAATAGTGTTGGTGGAAACTTGATTTCCCAGTGACCTCTTAACAAGAGCTCTTATTTTTCACATTTAGGAAAGTGATGACGAAAGTGGCTGGAAAACCTTTCACAGTGTCCCCTTGATCAGGGTAAATAATCATCCAAGCTACATCCTGGAACACTAACTAATCCTTCACAACTTGAATGAAAGAAGAATACACAGAGCATCATTCTTCCTCTTGCAACAAGCCTACCTGAGTATATGATTATTCATCACCTTTATTATTCAAGGCAACTCTTACTTGGGTGTGTGCTACTTCAGAGGGCTTACTGGTTTGCCTTTGGAAGAATCCCAGTAAAAGCACAATGACCTTTTTCTTTTTTCTATCCTAGGATGCATCAAGAAGAGTGTAGATTCTAGGATGCATCAAGATCCTAGGATGCAGCAGATCAAGAGAGGGGATTCTCCCCCTTTACTCTGCTCTTGTGAGGCTCCACCTCCAATACTGCATCCAATTCTGGTGTCCCCACCATAAGAGGGACAGAGATCTGTTGGAATGAGTCCAGAGGAGGCCACAAAGATGAACCAGGGGCTGGAGCAACTCTGCTACAAGGATAGGCTGAGGGAGCTGGGATTGTTCAGCCTGGAGAAGGCTCTGGGGGGACCTTAAAACTGCCTTCCAATACCTGAAGGGAACCTACAGGAAGGCTGGAGGGGACTCTTCACAGGAGTGTCCAGTGATATGATGAGGGAAAATGGTTTCAAACTGAGGGAAAAGGTTTAGATTGGATCTTAGGAAAAAGTTTAGTACGAGGGTGGTGAGACTCTGGAAGAGATTGCCCAGAGGGGAAAATGTCTTACAAGGAGCGGTTGAGGGACCTGGGGTTCTGGAGAAGAGGAGGCTGAGAGGAGACCTTGCTGCTCTCTACAGCTCCCTGAAGGGAGGGTGTAGTGAGGTGGGTGTTGGTCTCTTCTCCCAGGTGAGTAGTGACAGGATGAGGGGAAATGGGCTTCAGTTGCCCCAGGGGAGGTTTAGGTTGGATATTGGGAAAAACTTCTTTCCTGTGAGAGTGGTGAGGCCTTGAAACAGGCTGCCCAGGGAGGGGGTGGAATCACCAGCCCTGGAGGGGTTCAAAAACCATCCAGATGTGGCACTTCAGGACATGGTTTAGTGGTCCTGATAATATTTAGTAGATGGTTGGACTCGATGATCTTGAAGGTCATTTCCAACCTTTATGATTCTATGATTCTAAGGCAACTACCAAGGGCTTGTGCTAACGACTCTCTGCATCTTCCCTTGCAAACCTAGAGCAAGTCTCCCAAGGCCAAGTGTGAGAGACAGGTAAAAAAATACCTTCAGTGAGCTATCCAAAAGAATGTAGGAATAGATGCATGGACTCTTACACATCAAAGTAGTTTTCCTTTGCTCTCATTCTTCTGCTTAATGTCAGGCAGGGTACCAACAAGCAGCATTTTCAAATAAATGGTAACTCCCACCTTTGACTGCACATCAGGGGAAAGGTCCAGGAGAAATGCATAGAGCAGTTCCAAAAAAGAAAGAGGTGAGAGACGGTGGCTTTGGGAAAAGGATACAGCCCAGAGACTTCCTCCATCCACCCTCCTCCATCCTGGACACAGTAGTTGCATCCAAACCTGAGGGAGTCGGCCAAAATCAGACTCAGATGGAGAAAACAAAGCACTGTTCATTGCCAGTGCAGGAAAAGAGCTTCCTTGGCAGTCAACACAGATATTTCCTGCAAAGATACTTCTTTTATCTCCCTGATCCATTATGAGCACCCAGATGAATACAAGGAGATGCTGCCAGAGACACAGGGTCAGCTAGGGATGAGCCAGACCTTCCCACTGGAGGTGATAACAGCTCCTTGCTGGAGCTCTGGCAGTTTCTTCAAGTGCTAAATCCTCAGGAGTTATTAGAGGTGACAACATCCTCCTCACAGTCCACCTATTCATGCTGCATCTTCCCCTGTTAATTCTGCACCTATGACACACAGCTGATCCCTTGGTGGATGCAGTTTCCAGAACCTACATAATTTTTACCTCAGAAGGCCAACCTAGATCTCTGCTGCTATAAGGTACAAGGTGTTTGACCAGCTGTGCCTCCCTTTGGAGCAGGAATCTGTGCATACACTCCCCAAGTCAATCAGGACCCAGGAGGACAGGGAGGCAGGAATCATGTGTCAATAAGACCCCACTGGAGACAAGCCAGACTGCAGGGCCAAGGTGCCTTCTTGGTGTGATGGTGTCCCTGGTGGGACCAGTGTTTTTTTCAAACACACTTTTTCTGTTGTGGGTGGCAGCAGTCGGAAGTCTTTGTGCTTTACACCTACCCACAGCCCTGTTGTGTCCTCTAGCAACACTTTAGCCTGATACACAAGGAAGATTTTTCCAAGACCTTTCAGTGTTCAAGAGATTGCAAGGGAGGACAACGCTGCTCTTTCCCACATGGTGCCTATTGCCATGGTCTAGTTTCCAGAGGAGCAGAGTAGATTTCTGTGCTCAGAACCTTTCCAAGATGCTAACTTGACACTTGGGTGTCAAGTAGAAGGGGCCAGGCTCTTTTCAGTTGTGCCCTGGGATAGGACAAGAGGCAATGGTCACAAGGCGAAACCTGGGAAGTTGCACCTCAACATGAGGCAAAACTTCTTCCCTGTGAGAGTGACAGAGCCTGGGACAGGCTGCCCAGAGAGGCTGTGGAGTCTCCTTCTCTGGAGACTTTCCAGCCCCCCCTGGATCTGTTCCTGTGTGGGCTGCCCTGGGTGATCCTGCTCTGGCAGGGGGGTTGGACTCGATGATCTCCAGAGGTCCCTCCCAACCCCTGCCATTCTATGATTCTAATATTAACTGGGCACTTCTTTTCCATGCTTGCCTCTGAAATTTTATTGTAGGTATTTGCAGGAAACAGGTAAAAGGTTTGCTAAATTGTTAAAAAGAGCTTTGGACCAGAAATCTGAGCTCTCAAACACTCCTCCCACACATGCAAACTAAGGAGTGAGAGCAATTTTCTCTTTTCTCTTTCTTACATCCCTGATACCAAGCAAGGGAACAGCAGACAGAATAATGGGTCTGTTGCTTTGTGTTTAAGGAAAGGAAGAGCAGGCGCTCACCTGGGTGGGCAAGTGAGAAGTGAAGTCATTTCTCTTGGTTGCTTTGAATGCTCATCTCTCACCCCACCGAACAAGATGGGGAAAACTAAAATGATCTTTTAGATATGGCCAAGGAAAACACCTCTGATTGTCACTGCACCAAGAAAACATGTGCAGAAACTCCCACTTAGGGTTAGAGTGGGGTTGCAGTGGCATTAATGATAAAGCACCCACAGCGTGAACAGGGGTAGGTGCAAACATGTGCCCACACTTGGAGTTAAGCTGTACACATTTATACACACCCCCTTCATCAAAGGGTTCTCCTCTGTGGCAGACACAAGGTGATGGTTGTGTACCAAGGTGGCATCTTGAACAACTCCTCCACAGGAGATGAAGATCCTTGAACATCTCCTAGACACTAAAGATAGGGCAGCTCTGTGCTTCATACATCCTACAGTGGCTACATCCACTGACCACAACTTTACTCTTGGCTCTCAGAGACAAACCTTTTGCTTCAGCAGGATGACTAATGATGCTCATGTGTAAGTGCCAGTGACAAATGGTGATACTTTTTTCATTTTTTTAAGTAGAACACCAGTTTTTCTACACAGAGGGTGGGTTTTATAATTTTTTTTTTTTTTAAGGCATGATTATTTGGCTTTTAAAAAGAAAAAGATGAGGTTTGCTTATTTTGGTAGATAGAAAAGAAAATCTCATCTCTTTTTTTCTCTACTAACTAATCTACATACAGAGAAAGAAAAAGAGAGGAAAAAGAGTAAAAACTGATCTAAAGTTGGTCTCATTGTCTTCCCCAAACACTGACAGCTAATTTTTGTGCATAAACAAAACGCCAATATTACTGGGACGATGAATACATTCATGAAAAGGGTTGAACAATGCAAGAAAAAAAAAGTACAATTGTGTCTGTGACCAAAAATACAGGCCTTTGTTGGGGTCTCAAAGAGATTGCCTTCACAGTCTCCTTTTGCATATGTATGCTGGTTCCTTGCATATGTAACTCATCACCCAGCAGTTGCCTTTTTCAGCACATACATGTGCTTTCCTGTCCATGGTTTTTGAAGTGGCTGAACATTTGACCCCAAGGTTCATTATGAGGGCAGGGTGGTTGTCTGTTGGGGGTTTTTTTTAATGATGATGGGGGGGGGGAAAACAAGAAAAAGAAACAAAAAATGGAAAAAAAAAGCTAACATTTGATTCAGAAGTCAGCTCTTCTATCCTTCTGAGGGAGGTTGTCATCATTGATGCTACAGGGAGGTCAGAATAGTCATCCTTGCAGGAACAGAGTGCAAATAATGAGATTGCATCTAATTGCTGCTTTCCTCTTTGATTTTTCTGAAGTTTCAATAGTTCAGTTTCCATCTTGATTTTCTGCTTCTGTCAAAGGATATATCCTAGTTATTCACTAGGGAAACTATACTTACAGATGGTATACTTTACCATTTTTTAGACCTTTATCTATCAGCATGGCAACTGGCTTCTTCTACCCACAGACCAAACCTGCATTTGAAGAGCCACTATGTACAGTGGTATTAGTAAAGCTCCCTCTGCAGAAACCTGAAAACTCCTTTAGAATTCCTTGATGCAAGATGCCATGGTCTCCTAAATGCTGACCATCATCTCCAGGATGCCTTTGAATTCAGAGTTTAAGCCTCATTCCACGAGGTGGCTGTCAAAGCATGAACTGTGATGGCCTTCAGTGCTCGAGTAGGTGTTTTCTAGCCCAGAATGGACAGCTTAATGTGTTGCCTTGGTAGAGACACACTTTACTATCATTAAAAAGATCTCAGATCCTCTTACCCTTTGCTTAGTTTCAAAGAGGAGTTAATTCAGGGAAGTCCCTGGTTTAAATTGTGCTTATTATTTATTTCAAGAGATCAGACAAAGCAATTAGGTGATTACAACAGTCTGTTCTCACCTTGCAGTACTGAAGTCTCATCAGATATTATGAATCTTGAGAAATGGGGATCACCAGGATAAGCTCTCTCAACTTGTATTCATAGAGAAGGTCTTTTCCAACACCTTTCTCTGGCGTATTGCACATTCAAATCTTGGTGGGATGCACGAGGAAACCAGTTCTGCACAAGTGGATAAATGGAATGCCCACTCACCTCTGCTTTTGCTGACAAGCAGGGGAAAAGTAACTGAGATGAAATTTGTTGTATGGGGACAGAGAGAGGAGACCAACAAGATGTGACATTGCAGACTCCACCAGAATTGTCGCATGGCACCAAACTCCCTCTTGCTTGCGCAGCGCTGCGGCCACTCTGTCCTTATCCTAGCTCTGTTTTAATGACAGGTCAGTTAATTTTTACTTCTGGCCATGATCAAAAGCAAGACACAGGCATCGCTGGGCTGCAGATCTGATTTGGCAAAGCAATGCCTGTCTTCTTAAAAAACAATCCCTCCAGCAGTCTGAGAGCCTTGTGAACGAGCGGGCTGTCTGACAGCTGATGCTATTTTATGCAGCGAGCTATCCTTTCATTCACTAGAAATGTATTACATTAAGATTTATTAAATTACATTTATTAAATTAAGAAATAAACTTTAAGCAAGCTTCCTTCATTTGCATAATGGGAGGCTGTGTAGCAGATGGAGAATGGAGACTGTAGGCAGGCAACATAACACAAGAGCCTGCATGTTTTGTAGATGAATATCCTCCTGAGCACTCTCCCAGTTGCCTCTGAATGGAAAATAACCACAATTTCCATGTACTAGGTGGTGACAACAGGGTCAGTGGCAGAGGACAATGAATAAAACTCCTGGACCCCAGCTGCCTGGTATAACCTTATCTATTCAGCATATTCATCCAGATCCAAACACACCTTTGAAGGACTTCTGGAAAAGCATAGCAAATTTGAACAAATACAGTTTCCCAAGGAGGCCAAACGCCACACAGATATTCACACAACTTTGCATAAATAAGCTGGTAGAGATTTCAGTTCAAATTCAGTTAAGTGAAAGAAAACTGCTTTCCAAAGAGACTTCTATGTCTTCTTTTAATCAATGAATGTGGATTTATTCATTTTGATAACTAGACCTTTCACCCACCATCTCCCCAACCCTTACCTGCTTACTAAATAACAAAGTCTGGAAGGCAAATAGGGGTGAACCAAGAAACAGCTCCTAAGACAGCAGAGAAAGCTGATGAAATGGAGAGCATCTTATGGTTCATAATCCTGATCCTGCTGCATTATACGAATCCATGCGAGGCAGGGAGCCCGCTGGTGGCTGGAATTGGTTTGCCTCAACACAGGCAAACTCAGCAAGAACTCCATGGGAGTTCCTAGTAAGGCATCAATCTATTTATGACATGATTAACTGATTCCCTGTTAGCTGTATGTCAGTTATTCACCATTGATTATTTTTATAGTTTGCTAATACTGTAATGGGTAACTGTCTGGGTTATAAAGGCAATTAGACTAAATGCCAAGCAAGAAGTGCACCAGCATTTAGCCATAAAATGCTTCATCTGCTTCAAAAAGAAAAAAAACCTAAAGCCAAAAAGCTTGGAACTAATCTGCTATCAGGCCAGCAAGAAAGAGCTTAACTTAGAGAAAAGAGTGCACAAATGAAAGGAATCACTCAAACCCAACTGAAAAGACAAGGAATCACAGAATCACAGAAGTTAGGGGTTGGAAGGGACCCCTGGAGATCATCGAGTCCAACCCCCTTGCCAGCACAGGACAAAACTAGAGCAGATCACACAGAGATGCA
This sequence comes from Megaceryle maxima, assembly GCA_024605025.1. Classification (NCBI taxonomy): domain Eukaryota; kingdom Metazoa; phylum Chordata; class Aves; order Coraciiformes; family Cerylidae; genus Megaceryle; species Megaceryle maxima. The sequence continues at coordinate 22,642 of JANHGN010025950.1, forward strand.
TCCAGACAGGGCTTGAAAGTCTCCATAGAAGAAGATTCCAAACCTCTCTGGGGTCTGTTCCAATGCTCTCCAACTCTTACAGTGAAGAAGTTCTTCCTCATGTTGAGGTGGAACTTCCTGTACTCCAGCTTGAATCCATTGCCCCTCAGCCTATCACAAGGAATGCACCCTTAAAACATGCTGCTTAGAAAGGACATCTGGAAACCAGCTTCTCCTGGATCCATAATCACTGGAATAGTGGTCAAAATAAGGAAGGGAAGGAGGGACAATACTATCAGAGAGATGAACACTGGATGAGGGTTAACAGCTCAAGACAGTAATAGCAAGTCCTGAAGACCAGGAGGTCAATGTGAAAGTTGCAGGTAGTGAGGTCCAAGGATGGTAATTAACTATTGACCTGATTTTCTGCATTTCCAGCAAGGTAACTCAGCACATTGGGAAATTGGGCCACATCTCTTTCACTGACAGTAGGATTTTATTTGTGTTTTTGATTTTGTGGTGCATTTTTTCTGTGCTAAGTGAAGCTGAAGACTTCCATCTCCCATGGGAGAAAGTGGAAGTTTTTAACTGTCTTCTAGGTATTGCTGATTTGCAGAACTCACTGGTTATTAAACAACCCTTCTCCCACAAAAAGCTATCCCTTAATGATCTCTAGGAAATAAATCTGATCTTGCTTGTGGGACACAGTTTCCAATACGATTGATTTGACCCGAACCTAAGCTGACCACAAAGCTAGAATGGAGATCAGATGTGAAGAAGTGGCCAGACCTACATCAGCAAATCATTAGTCAAGTGTAACCAAGTGCCAGAGCGGTACAACTGCAGATCCACAGTGGTGGGAGACAGCAGAGAACTTCACCTGACCCATCAGCACCACAAAGGGACACACAAAGCTTACACTGGATGGACTACAGAGTTAAAAATCCCAGCCCTGGACTATGTGCCAGAGCATCTGGTCTGCAGACCTCCCTGGTGCTAATTTCTCAGAGATCAACCTTCATTAGAGAAAATACCTGACAAGTTGCAGCTCCTGCGTTCCTTCATTGGAGTTATATATAGCTGCTGGGTTGAGCTGTATCCTTGTGTTTATTCCCCAAGGCACGTGTTACAGCTAATGCCAACATGTTGATATGCTCTGGGTGTTGGTGACAAGGTCTAAAGCATGAAGAGCTGCTTTTGCAAATGCTCTTTGCAGAAGTGATCCCAGCCCCCATCCGAGGACAAACTTTGTCTGCAGTGCTTTCCTTTAGTTTCCATTAATCCATTGCCTTTAGTAAAAATGTAATAAAGCAGCAAAACCAAAGGGCAACTGGGTCCTTCTCTACACTAAATCTCAAACCTCAATGTTCATTGTTTGGTCCACATGGTAGAAATGTGACTTTCATCACTAGAGTTTACACAGTAAAGGATAAAACCTTAGCACTGGAAGTTATTTGTTCGAGTTCAGTAATGGTCGAGTGAAAACACTGATGAGCCCACCTTATGTCCGTAGAGGAAGCTAAGCTGTAAGACTTTGAACTTGTCTACACACGAGAGTTATAAGAATTTAAATTAAACAAAAGCATTCATAGAATCATAGAATATCAAATTGGAAGGGACCTCAAGAACCATCTGGTTCAAACCATTTTGTTTGTTGACTTTTTTTTCCATTTAAATATTTTTTTTTTTAAAGATACTTTTTTTTTTTTAGTATTATTTTTTAGCTAAACTAGTACTCTGAATCATCCAGCAGCAGCTACACATATATAGAAGCTATGATTAAACAGCTGTAACAGCATCCACATAAAATGCTGGGCAGATCTAAACACATCAGCTTAAAAATGCCTCCTGGAATAAATTGGTATAAGCGTCTGGGAATGTCTAGACTTTAGTGTGGCACCTAGAAGCAGTTTGAACATCTCTTACTCTATTTTCTCTTGAGAAAACAATGGAATACTCAGGTCAACTCTTAGCCACAGCTGCCTGACACCAGTTTCCTATGCAGCAAGTGGAGAGAATCACCACAGTTCTTAGATAGGAGAAGACCTCTAAGATTACCTAGTCCATTCATTAACCTAACTGACAAGACCTCAACTGGACCATATCCCTAAGCACTATGACCAAGAACTAAGCAAGAGAAGGGGCTGGGAGCCCAAGATCACCACTATGGTACGTGAATAGACTATTTTCAGATGGCTATTGGGCATCCACAGAGGAAGGCAGATCTCTTATGCTTAAAAGGAAGGATTGGCTATCAGGAAAGACAAGCAAAGCAACATGCTCTAGTACAGGTGAGGGATAGGCCTGATGGAAAGCAGTTCAATGGAGAAGGACCTTGGTGTCCTGGTGGACAAGAAGTTATCCGTGGAACAGCAACGGGCTATCATGTCCAGGAAGGCCAATGGGCTCCTGGGATGAATAAAGAAGAGTGTGTCCAGCAGATCAAGAGAGGTTCTCCTCACCCTCTATTCTGCACTAGTGAGACCACAACTGGAATATTGTGTCCAGTTCTGGTCTCCCCAGTTCAAGAGGGACAGGGAAATACTGGAGAGAGTCCAATGGAGAGCTACAAAGATGATGAA
>JANHGN010025952.1:0-15395 GCA_024605025.1 Megaceryle maxima
TGCAGACAGTGCAGGGAGTGAGAAGAGCTGAGCTGGAAAGGAAAATCACTGCACAGAGTTAGTTCTGCTCTCACTCAAACCAGGACAAGAATTAAATCTGCGTTAGGCTGTAAGTTCATGTGTTTCTTTTATGGAAAAGTTTCTGAAAAACTTAACCAAGCTGAAATCAGTAGGGGTTTTGCAAACATTGTTCTAAACATAAGATAATATAATGGCAAATTCTGTTCCTTTTAAAGGCTTCTTTGACTGTACTTTGGGATTTGAGAACAGGGAAGTTATTTCCTAGCATTCCGTGCCATTTATAAAAGGGAAAAAAAAAAAAAAAAAAGGAGAAAAAGCACTGGGATCATTTTAAGTTTATTTCTATAGGACTTTCTCCATATTGGTTAATTATTCATGGTGAAATCCTCTGAGTAAATGGATTTTGCAGAGGAATGATGGGGATGATCCATAAAGTGCAAGAGAAAAGGAGCTATATATGCCGAGCAGCGAGTATTTTAACATTTCATTTCTATGCATGGCTTAAAATACAAATAACAAAGCCTGCTAAGTAGGAAACAAATTAAAATGACAATATATACTGTTGTTGCAAAGACAGTATAGTGCTATAGCATCTCATTTGCTATTTACATTGCAAAATTTATGTTTATAAAAGTTCATAATCTGGATGCAGTTCTTAGGAGACTGCACGTCCTTAGCTGAGAGCCAAGTGTCCTTTGTTAGGCTGTTTATTTTAGATTTTTGTTACTCTGCTTTCTTCAGTAACTCAAAATTAAGGTCCTTGCATAATTCTCAAACCTGGAGTTTCAATAAGGCTTTTTATTCCCCGGGTTAATAAATACTGATCCAGCCACCCAGTTCCTAGTGCCTATGTAGGGAATCTAGTATTGTTATCTCCGTGGTGCTCGCTGCAAAACTTAGGCAGAGGAATTAAAGAGCTACTCCCATGAAAGCAGTTACAGGGCAGCCTGAGAATAGAAATTAAGATTTTCCCAGTTCCACTTCCTAGAAAAAAAATTGTTAATGCAAACTTTCCCCAAAATTTTCCTGCTGCTACCACAGCTTTTCATAAGGGAGACTGAGGAGAAGGGAGAGGAAAGGTGAACCTATTGTAAAGCGGCAAGCGTGGCATCCAAACAAGGGAAAAAACTTTAATACTGGAATGAAATTTGCTCTCCGTGTCAAGTGTGAACGGTGCCTTCATTGTACAGTTTTGTTGTCCACTCTCCTGAGCAGATGGAGCTTGCAGTTGTATGTCACTTGTTTATTACATCCTCTTAAGATTAGTAGCTGTGTGGCCAGATGGGTCTGGGAGCACAGCTGCGGATACAAGGAAATAAATGAAACCTGTCTGATGCTGCCATGCCCTTTTGTGAGATACTGACGTGTTGCAACTGCAACAAAGCAAAAATCACTTTCCTTTAATATATTAGTGAATTAGATGTACTGATTTATTTATTTATTTATTTATTTTTAATCAAATCATATGAAATCAGGAGGATGAGATTCAGAGGGTGATAGAATTCGAAGAGGAATATGTAGTTGAAATCTGTAGCAAACAGCCTCGGCGAGTATTTCAGGAGCAATTTTAATGTGGTAAAATCAAGTTAAAGTGCATCTCAATTAATCATCCATATAAAATGTAAAGCAGAGGTTTCTATAGAACAAAGACTCCTATAGAGCATACGCTAAATAGGCAGTAGTATTTCAAAGTTTATTAGATGGCATATGTTGAATTATTGATCCAGCATTCTGATAAACTATATAATGCATTCATGTAAATGCAAATGAAATGCTGTTCTATAGAAGAATGCCAGATTATGGGCTAGACGTTAAAAAATGAAGCTAACACAGTTTTAACTCCTTCTTGGCAGTGGTCACACAAAGTTGGTCACAAAGCCACCGCCAGAGAGATTAAATGGGATTCATCCTACAGGGTGGGTCTCCACACCAGGTATCCTCTCCACTCCCTTTCTAGTCTAAAGGGTAAACCAGACATTTTTAGGAAGAATTCACCTGTCTTCTTTCAGAGCACACAAGGGATCTTACCCCAAAGAGGGGTCAAATTGTCTCCTGGGGTGGTAAAGGGTGTCTGACTGTCTAGGTGTGCTGTAGGCATCTCCTTTCAGTCCCACTGGCAGAGTAGATTTGATGTGGCGTCATCTGTAACGACTCAGATTAGTTGTTATAAAGTCACTGAACTGTTTTTCTTCTCTCCTTTTAAGTATACAGCTGGATTGTTCTGATGCAGATGATTTGTAGGTTTACATGAGGCTGAGATTTGGAGGGGAGGCTGTTGCTTCTTTTTTGTAGAAGGAGAAAGGGTTTGAGGGGTACAAATTAACCCGTTCCTTTAGAGCACTTTAGTGCATGATTTTTAAAACACCTAATGAACAAATAATACATAATGAAGGAATGTAGCAGTGCACATTGTTAGCTGTGGAAGAGGCACTTTCTGTGAGCTGAAGGAACATAAAGGTTTTTCTCAAATTCACCTCTCTTTAATTGCCTAGCAAAATGAGAGTCAACACTAGAGGATGTGTGCTGTGCTCTCCAGGAAAATAAAGACTTCAAAAGGTGAAATACTGTGACTTTGAAAGAAGTAGTGTTATAAACAGGATGATCGTACTACAATTTACTATATCTGAAATCTGAAGTTGGAGCTTAAACAGTGTCCAGCCTTAAGATAGAATATGATGATAGGCAGTCCCATAATGAGTATGACATGTAGTAGAAAAACATTTTTCTGCTTCTGAAAGCTGCTATAAATCATGTATACTTTGGAAGACTCTTTTATGTTAATTAAGGAAGATGCCGCAAGTTGCAATATTTTATGGGAAGAGAGGCAAGTGCAAATTGTTGTGCTTTTTGCATTATTGCAGAGGGGAAGGAAGAAAAGTTTCATCCAATTCTGGAGGATTTTTTAGCTCCATACTGTAATGCATGCCAGGAGGCTGGGAGGTAGAGGTAGCAATTTTCATTGACTTCCACCATACTGTGTTTGCTTCATTAAAAAATTACAAATTTGTTGGCAAAAAGCAGTAACATATTGCTAGAAAACATCAAAATTCACAGTGTAAATTCATAACTTAAATTTATGTTCAAAACTGTGGTTTGTGAATTCTCTATTTTCTTCTGGGAAAAAAAAAATAAAAAAGGAATGGGATAACAAAAGGACATAAAGCTCCTATTTTTATAGGTCAGACCAAAGATCTTTAAGCCAAATATCCTATTTCTGGCAGTCTATCAGACTCACCAAAATTTTTTATTAGATGAATGGATTTCGTAACATTCTGAAATCGTAATGGCAAAAAAAGAAACCATGAAAATGCCTTATGTAATTATATATGTCTGATGTTATTTTGTGTGCATTATGGACTGTAAATAATATTTATTCCTGATTTATCTGAAAATACGACACCGTTTTTAAAAGGGGTTTTGTTGTTTGTTTTTTCTCTTATTTCCACAGGAAGTTGCCCTTGTACTTGCAGCTATACTGGTATTTTTGTTGGCTTTCTATGCTTTCTTTTATCTTAACATTTCCAATGAAGTTGACCTTGATCTGGATCCAGATGAAAACTAGCAGATGCAGTGAATCTATCATCAAGATTTCTTCAGCTTGAACAAGACTACATAGGAACACACAGTACCTTCACTGTGAGACAGTAAATGATGCCATTTCTTGCAGTCCAAATTCATTAGAAGGTTTTGCAATACGCCGGTCACTTTTACATTCCAGATCTGCAAAATAAGAGAACACTCATTCACGGCAAATGTATTTAGTTAACGCCGAAGCCAGGAGCAGCAGTACAATACATGAAGTTTATTGTTTACATTATTTTTTTCTCAGGCAGTGAACTTTGATGTCAAAAGACAGGTGCTATTATTATCGTGGGTATTGATGCTGACTTCACAGGAGGATAGTCATAGTCTGCCTTGACTAAATTTAGGAATCAAAGCTTCCCAATTGCTAAATTACGTTCTTCTTCTCTTCCCAAAAGAAAGCAGAATTGCCAAATAAAACGTCTTCTCTTGATTTGTATTTAAAATCTATCAAAAACCTCTCATCTTTTCTCTGCCGTTTAATCTTCCTTGTGCACGCGCGGGCACGAAGATGGAAGAAATTGCAGGGGGAAAGAAAAAAAAAAATTCTTTTTAGAAGCAGTCTGTCACCTCCTGTATGGACTTAATTTTATGTCATCCCAGATTCTGTGTGCCCATATATCTGCAGTAATCTTTTTCATTCTTTTGCCAACTGTTCAGCACACGTGTTCTGTCAGAAATGGCACCTGGATGACAGAAGCTCTAACATTCGCATATGCCTCTGAAACACAGTTCTTTGCCTCCTGTGCTGTCTGAACTAGTGTAAATAGAAAGTTCAGTCGATGTTGATTTTAATTAGTGGATTGCTCTATTATTAATATAAAGTCAAAATTGTATTTTAATTATATTCTTCCTGCTGGCTGTGCTATCAACTTGCTCTACCTGTTAGGGGGATGTAAAAGAAATTGCTTTCCAGTTATACAATCATTTTAATCATCAGGCTAATGTGAAAAGTTGTAAGTATTAAAAAGTCTCTTTTTTTTTTTTTTTTTTTCATGCGTATGAATAATTGGGAAAATCTTGTCTCCGTGACATACTTCAGTTCTTGCAAAGTACCTTTCAGAATATGCACTGTAGATAACATTTTTGATCCCTTTGATAACCACAAGCCACTTGAAGAAGTTGGTATGTCAAAGCAGCTGCAGGTAGCTGTAAAATTCTAGCTTTATCCTCTTCTGCTTTGGCTTTAGCATATCACTGAGCTTGTGGTTTTAAAGGTTCATTTTTGATCCTTTAAAAATGTGGTCAGTCTTTCTCTAGTTCAGAATCACTTTGATACCAAGGAAAAGCATAGAGCCATTGATGCTGAATGTGCAAGGGAGTTGGGCAGATTGACTTCCAGAAATGTTATCGTAATTCTGAAATTCTACAAGCAAACTGGCTTGGCTTTATCTTTGGTACGAATTTCCAGGCTGAATGTTAGGTTTAGCTGCAACTGATATATTTACTAAGTGTTCCAGAAATGCCTGACTAAGGTTTCTTATAGTGATTTTGAAGACAAAGGGATACAAATCATAGCAAATATTATAACGGAAAATATATTTATTTTAAATTTATATAGTCTCTTTATCACTACTCAAGGAACTTAAATGAATAGTTAATTTTTAAACTGTACAGTAACTCTGACCATATACATTATGAGTCTCTAAGGATCCACTACTTATCTTTCATGCTCTTCATTCACTTCATGCAATGCAAAACTCCCGTAGAAATTCAGCGTACAACAGTCTTCCAAGAAGAATAAGAAGAAGCATAAACATATATGTGCAAATACTTCTCTTTTTTCCAATTAATGACTGTTACAGACACAAGATCTTCACATTTAGGCATTCCTATGACTTAACGTCCGCTAATACTCGCGCACACACGACCAAGTGCTTAGCAACATGTTGCATTCATGGTGAAGCATTATCTGACACATGGCATGACTTTCAGTGGAGGGAAAAGCATATCACAAGCTGTCTCCTTGAATCTGACATGCCTTTCACTTCACCAGTGCCACACCACATGTCACAGAAGCTGTAGACCTCTCCTGTTACTTTGCACGAGCAATTTTCTTGTTCCGTAAAATGCTGGAAGGATTGATTTCTTCATGTCTTCACGTAGCCCTCTGGGTGATGCGTGGCCTGGGAATGATGGATAGTTATCCCCTCTATGCAGATTGTCTCGTAACTTGCTTTCTGAAGCAGTTCCATGAAAAAGCAAGCTATTCTTACTGTCGAATTTCTGAACACAAAGTTCCTAAACCAGGAAGATTGCATTTCCCATAATTATGACTCAGAGACAAAATCCAAAGCCTGTGTGTGTGTGATTGAAGCAGATTCCCTGAGCAGTGGCTTGTCAGCCTGTATTAGCCACAAGTGCCACAGTTTGTCTGCTGGCTTTGTTTGGGTGAGGCCTTTTCATTCAGCTGAGAGAGATTCTCCTGGAACAAGAAAATTTCCATTTGCTTAGATAAACCAGATACAATTCTGTTCAGTGGGCATAGAAATATGTGGTAAATATTACAGCAAGTACACTTTCTTTCTTATCAGTACAATGATTTCTAATAGGACTATGTCATTTTGTTATTTTTTTTTTTAGCTAGAAGCTCCCACTTTTAATCAAGTTATTCATCCTTGGTTTTCTAAAAGGCACAAGCACAACAATATTAACAATGAGATCTGATTCTGAGCTTACTAATTTATTTTTCTCCCAAATTCACTGAAGTTACAGCTGATTTACTCCAAGGGAAAATCAGAATCTGACCTGAAGTCACTTCTGCTTTCTGGAGCACTACATTGTCTATGTCTGTTATTTTAAAGTAGAGACTGATTTTAATCTTGCAAACATGTGGCTTATTTTGCCCTAAATTATATCGAAGATTGAATGCCTCTTGGGTTTTGGACCACCTATCTGTATGAGCTGCCTGGTGTCTATTTTGATAATAAATGTATTTTTACTATTTTTGTGCTCTTATTAATGTTGGATGTGTCACACTGGATTATATATAAATTTGAAAGGATATTAAAGCAATCTAAACAGCACAATGTTGAAATGTGAGCAATGATACCAGTTTTAGAATACCTGGATTATTTTAGGCAGTTCTAGCCCCTAAACCCGTATTAAGAGAGCCGATCTCTTTCTACAGACAGAATTGTTCTGTGTCACTCCATCAACTTCAGAGAGGTTGACTTTATTATAAGAGTAATGCTTTTATTTGCTTGTTTCAAAGGAAGCTTGCTGATCAAACCATTTAACAGCAACCCTGGCTTTAATGGGGCAGGTTTTTTCAAGGGTATCCACCTCTGAGGAAAAGGTAGATGACAGCATCATTGTTGCCCTCTGCTTGTGCAGTAAACTGAATTTCTTTCCAGTAGAGCTTGTGGAGGAGATGCCTGTACTGAGTCCTCGTGCTGTGAGTAGGAGTGGATGTCCCATCTGGAAGAGTGTCTGGCTAGGAAGGCAGGACAGGCTTCCAGCAGTGGTTTTGTTCAGCAAATCTTTCCTCATCAGTTCTTTTCCTTTTGATCCTACAAAAGGGGAACCAGCATTTAGATCATCTCAGGACAGAAGCCTCAATATAGTAGTTTTACTAGTGCTGCTGGTGAACACTGCCAAGGAAAGGCTTTAAGTCTTCTTTCCTAGAGTCCATAAATATATTTTACTGCCAAACTTAGGAGACATGTTGAGCATTTTCCTAATGGACCCTAGAGATACATTTAAACTTTTCCTGAAGAACAGTTTATTTAAAGTTCACTGTTGCATATCATAGAGACATCATGTGATTCAGGATCTGTCATAGCTCCTTCCATACATCAGACCAGCTGTAGCGGGGACAACACGTAGACTGTGAGATTACGCTGCAGTGTGTAACTGTGAACATATGCAACACGAGCAAACTCATCTGTTCAGGTGTCATCTAGAGTAGTTGACCTAACAAGTTGTGTTTGAAAACAAATGGTTTTTAAACAACGCTACTAAATGAAGGCCCACTGAAAGCCCTACAAAACCATGATTTCCATGAAAATTGCTACTATGGAGGAGGATTTTCTGCTGATTTAGGGACAAGTTTTGAATGCTGCCCTTTCAGGGAGGAAAGTGTTGCTAGCAGCTCCCAGTAAAGCGATGATTCATTTTGCTCTGATACAGGGTTATTTATGCTTATAAGGCATAACGGAGCCAGTTGGTGACAGTCAAATGCATTCAGGACAATTCTCAGTAAAGGACTGTACTTGAAATGCAGACTAGGCGAGTTACAGTGCCAACAAACAGGATACTACAGATCTTGATCGCATTTCAAGTTTTACTTACAGTAGCATAATAATTAGTGGTACTTATGACTAAGAAAATAACAATATGGCCCATCAAGAAGACAGCAGAAGTGTGGTGTTAGAAGTGCTTCTTTAAAGGTTTTGTAGAGGATTACGCCTGCACTTTGGGAAATGAAGCCATGAGATGAATAAACTGGCAAAGAATCTCTGCCATCGTACGCTTACAATATTTTTCTCTGAAAAAGCCAGTGGAGATATTTTGCAGCACTTTTCCCCATCATCCTCTTAGTTTGCTGTAATGAATTCTTTTGTAGATATATTTCTACACTTTTCCAAGAGTGGAAAAATATTTTTTTTTTGTAGTCCATCAATGCATTTAATTGACAGAATCCCCTACTCTTCCTTTGATTCCCCCTTAATCACAGCTAAATTGGTGGGGAGACAGCCAAAATGTTAGGTACCAGTGTCTCTCAAGCAGATGTCACACCACTATTTTTTAGCTCGTTTAAATGAATAAACATGTTAAACTGTGAAGTATTACATTTTAGATTTTTTTCGTTATAAAAAAAAAAATTGGACAATCTGTTTACTGTCCTTAATTGAAACAACAATCCTGGTGGTTGCCAGGTTGGCAGTTGTAATGATGAACTATAAATATCGGGACAAATCAACTAACTGGTGATTGTGGAGGATAGTTCAAGTAGAAGCCTCATTCTGCATGAATACTTTTTTTCAGTGCTATAGTTTTTCTTCTATAATTGTTATACTGGTTTTGCATGTTAAACCCACAAATAATAAATACATGACTAGTCAAACAATAGGCTCGATTCTGTTGTCTTATTCCACATAAATTCTAATAAAGCAGATAAAAGCTGACAGCCCTGTAGCACAGTTCATGCCATACCCAGGTCAGTTATAAATGTGAACTATGAAGAGCTTCGTTTTGCTGAACCTTGGAAAAACTGAGCAGCATATAGATCTTTGGGAGTTTGCTGTTTCACAGAGAGATTGTAGGTATTTTAAAGAGCAAAACCACAGGAGGTGAGTATGGAGTTTGGTGACAAACTGATGTCATTCTCCTATTGCAGTTCCTCCGGGAATGAGAGTGGAAGAAAATTGAAGTAAAATGGCCAATTCTTCTAGAAGACAACCACCTCACAACACCTTCTTGAGCACCACATTGCTCAAGAAGAACAGGATAGAAGAAAAGCTAATGATGGTATCAAATCAGAGATACCTCAACTTCTTAATTTTCATAAGGGAAAAAAAAAAAAAAAAAAAGGGGGCCAGGAGGAGATAATGATTTCTGAAATGAAACAGCTTCTCATTGGATCAATGGTTCATTTGTTTACGTAAAGAATAAATGGGGTTTGGGGGATTTACTCAAAGCATAAGTCAGGCTAATTGCTGTTGCCTTCATGTATAAAAAAAAAAAGTCCCATTATGCCAAGCTAGAGTAGCTTTGTGCATCTGTTACTGAGTTAGCTGTAAATGTACTGATACTGGCAATGTCCCCATTTCCCCAGAGACACCTTCTTCTCCTGTGATACCATCCACAGAGAGGAAGGACAGGGAGGGAAATGGCAAGGGAGTCCTTTTGCTGATTTTGTACTCCTAAAGCATCACCCCTGCTCAGTGAGGAGCTGCTGGTGTTTAGAGTAGGACTGCAGTCCTGGATTGCTTTGGCCAGGCTACAAAAAAGAACAGAGCAGAGCTTAACCTACAGGGTGAGTCTCCTATCATCACTGGTGTCTGATTTGTTACCACAAATAAATAGAAGCTGAGGTGTTCAGGCTTTTAACTTTTATTTATTAGGTTCTTAGGGAGATGCCAGAAAAATTGTCTTTTGTTGTCCCTTTGAAACTTATTTCTGTATAGCTGTCTCCCTTATTGTCCATGGGATTGCTTTCCAGACAAAGAATGTCGTGCTTCACGCCTACTGCTTTTGGTAGGAAAGCTGTAGACGTGATCCCTTTGCAAGGAGGGGCTGGGGAGTGACCTGCCATCTCCCCTGCTCTCCCCTGGCTGAAGCTGAAGAGGCCTCAAGTAGCTGTGTAATAGAGTGGACTTGCTCTGGTTTGGGAAGGACATCAGATTCTGAATTCAGGGCAGCTTTATTTAGCCTTTGCTGCCTGAGGAGCCTTCAGAGCAACCCCCATGGTAAAAGTCAGGTTTTTTCTTGCTTCTGTTTTGATGGCTTCCTTCAGCTTCTTATTAAAAAGATCAGCTAGGGTGCTATGGTTCTCTACTTAAAGCAGGGCTGTTTTAACAACGGTATCGTAGGATCTCAGTGCCCTAAAGAGCTCATGACTGTTCCTTCTTAAAAAGGCAGACAATCATATTTGTGTTTATCAGCTCATTAATCAGAGCCATTCTCGAGCTGCTCTTCTCAGGTGGTATTTTGCCTTTGCTCCACTGCTGCACCAGTAATAACGGGATGTGCTGAACAGAGAAGAGAGTAGAGCAGATCCTTCAGATCATTACTAAAGCCACAAATTCATTTAAAGTTAGGCAATATGTAGGAGGAGATTTTCCCAGCACGCTGTATAGATTTTTATTTTGAGGAGCAGCCCTTTAAAACCTCCTCTGTTCTCGTGAATGCCATTTGACAGTCCTTGCCCTGCTACATGAGGGCTTGTGACTTCATGTTAAGGACAGGTTATAAACATCGATTGTGTTATTCATGAGAATATGTCAGAATAATATATTTTTTTTCTCACAAACCAGTCATCAGCTTCTTTTAATTAACAGAGAAGTGGCTTTGTTCATAGGTGATACAGTTTGGTCAAACGTAGCTTCTCATCTAAAATGTTACAGAATGGTAATTACTTCCCTTTGGTCAAGGGTTGCCTCAAAATGTTAATTACGTGTAGCATGTATGACTTCTTCCCAAGACTGTGATGCTGAAATTTGCTAAGTTCTCCCTGGAAGTTTCAGATCTATGACTCTGGAGCAATCGTTTTGTAACTTTTCCTTGTCAATGAATATTACCTCCTATATTAGGAAGTTTTCAAGGTGATACCATGATGCACAAATATGGGCTGGGCAGCGTATGGATTGAGAGCAGTCCTGAGGAGAAAGACTTGGGGGTGCTGGTTGATGAAAAGCTCAGCATGAACCAACAGTGTGCAGGTGCAGCCCAGAAAGAAAACTGTATCCTGGGCTGCATCAAAAGAAGCGTGGCCAGCAGGTCAAGGGAGATTATTCTTCCTCTCTACTCTGCTCTGGTGACACCCCACCTGGAGTACTATGTCCAGCTCTGGAGCCCTGAACACAAGAAGGACATGGAGCTCTTGGAATGGGTCCAGAGGAGGGCCACAGATATGATCAGATGGCTACAAGGACAGGCTGAGAGAGTTGGGGTTGTTGAGCCTGGAGAAGAGAAGGCTCCAGGAAAAACTTATTGCAGCCTGACAGTATCTAAAGGTGGCCACCTACAAGAGGGCTGGGGAGGGACTTTTTACAAGGACTTGTAGCGACAGGACAAGGAGTAATGGCTTCAGACTGCAAGGGGGGAGATTTAGATAGAAACTGAGTAAGTTCTTCAGTCTGAGGGTGGTGAGCCGCTGGAACAGGTTGCCCAGGGAAGTTGTGCATGGTCTTGAACACTGGATGTGTTGAAGACCAGGTTGGACGGGGCTTCGCATAGCCTGGCCTAGCAGGAGGTGTCCCTGCCCATGGCAGGGGGGTTACAACAGGATGATCTTTAAGATCCCTTCCAAGCCAAACCATTCTATGATTCTAGGGACAACTGAGAAGAACAAAATAAATGCTTAAGGAGACTTTATATGCATTATTCAACCTCTTGTATACACACAGGTGTGACTGGAGTAAGTCAGTGTTAGGGAAGGATGGAGAGACAACGCATATATGCTTTGCTTGTGGTTGTTGCACCCTCAAACTCACAGGAACAGGTGTTTCTGCTACACTATGTTAGGCTCTTATACACAGGAGAGGTGTCTCTTACTAAATGAATTACTACGCATAGAAGAAAATGACTTCTGTTTTGTACATATTCACACAAAACACACAGACAGAAGAAAGAAAAAAATCTCCCTGTGAGCAAGGGCATTTGGATATAAGAATCATTCCATCAGCACAGGAGTTGTGCATAAGCATAAAACATGTTCAATTTAAAATTTAATACATATACAGAAAGGAAGTTTTCATTACACTGCACATTTATAAAGGGTAACAGTCAGCCTTGCTCCTCTGTCATATATTCATCACTCCTTACAGTACAAATCTCTAGAGCAGTTTCCACAAAGCTACTCTTCCACCACTCGTATGGGGATGGTCATTGCCAACTCAGAATGAAAAATGGTCTCATACTTCCCAAAAATTAAACAAGAAAATTAAAGTTAAGCCTTGAGTTACTCAGTTGCTTTGAAAGGTTCTGCCAGAGTGTATGTACAATAATGTATAATGCAAAGTGATGTAGAGTAACAGAAAAAAAATGATAAATGACTTTCAATTGATCGGCTAACTATGGAGCTGGCCTGGGGGCCTTCAGCACTTCCTTGCTGCTTCCTTGTAAAGCCTTGAGGTACAGACCTGTCACATCCACTTATGAACGTTTATCTCAGTTGCCATCTTAGTTTTCATGTCCTCTGTAAAGAACTAAAACTTCAAGGTCATTTGTCTGGAGAAGGCTGGTTTTGATCTTTGCACCTAGATCAGGCCTTCCAGCTTGCTCAGATCAAGTCTCTTTGGAGATTTCTTCCAGAGAGCTGTGAGCAGTTTGAAAAGAGACTGCATACCCTGCCATCAGGTTAGCAATGAGATAACACAAGATGAAGACACTGAAAAAGTGACTCGGTCTCCCTTGGAGAGAGAAGTATTTGCTGAGGTTGTCTGGCACTGGGGTACCAGATGTGTCAAGCTTTGTATGAAGGGAGGAGTGAGCCTGGGCAGATGGATCTCAGGATGTCAGCAGGGACAGCATGCAGATGTACTGCCAGATGCTCCTTCTTATGCACTCCCGCCTCCAATGGCACAAACCCAAGAAAACTTAGGAGAGGATCCCAGTGCAATCTTGCTCTTCAGAAGTAAGAGTTGAGATCAGGAGAAGTATCTATCATGCTAAGGATGATTAAAAGTTGGTCAATTCTTTAGCAACTCAGGAATATAAGAACCACGAGTGCTAAAATAGACCTTCCTTAACCTAACAACAGGGGTTCATTTGTAAATGAATCTTCGCAGAAGTCTAGACATATTTTGGATAACCAAACACTTTAATACTTGTAATGGGGAAATCTGTGCGTCTAAATACAAAAGGAAAAAAAAAAAAAAACACATTTCAATGAGAAATATGTTAATTCAGAGGAACTACAGAGGCCCTAGCTCTGATGGGGTCCAAGGAAGGAGTCATGCACACTAATGATGTCTGCCTCTTTTCATCATGTGCTAGGAACAGGGTAACACATCTTTCCACCAAGCCAACAGGAATACTTAATGAAGTAAAATAGGATTATAAAACACCAGGCTACCTAACTCCCCCAGTTTAAGGAGCTGCAGAAATAAAGCTTTCCATTCATTACATTATAGCTTATATAGATACCCCACTATTATGTGCCTCACAGTCAAGTATCAAAAACAGATCCACCAGCAACCTGTTCACACGCTGTCAAGTTCTCATGTGTCTCAGAAGTCTTGAGGAATACAGACTGTCACATGTGTGAGAGATTTTTTCTTATGTTGCTCCTCTCACAAGGTGTTCCTTGACCTTAGCATAGGCTGAGAGCTGAAGTTGGCAGGCTAATGAGGAGGAAAAAGAGGATATTCTGTAAAACCTCTGCTATATGCTAGCCTTAATCATTTAGAGGCAGACTTCACAGCCATCCTTGGAGGTGAAACTGGGAAAAAGTACTCTGGGAAAGACACTCTTGGTCCGTTTTGGACAGCACAGTAGAAGAAGCCTTGGTCTGTCCATGTCCCAGTGGAGGAATAATCAATCCCACGGAAGGATGAATAAAGGGTTCTGAAATGAGGACAGCAACCAGCAAGACCTTCTTCCAGAGCCTCAAATCCACAGCAGTGCCACGGCCCGAAGGAGCAGCACTACCTCTCCATCTCACACCCAAGCCTTCGACCATCTCACTCTGCCTGGGAGCTTGGGAGAAACAAACCTGTGTGACTCTTCGACAGCAATTACACAGGATGTCTCCAAGAATGAAAATTTGCTCACCCAGGAGAAAAAAAAAAGCTTGAAAACCTCTAGATAATGCTAGCAGCCACCAACACCCACTACTTGTGAATTATATCTGCCTTTCATCCCTCTTGAAAAACAAAGTTGATTTGAATAATACTGTAATGTTCCTAATGACTTGGTTTCTGGATATATGGCATCTGCACTGAAGAAGGAAAAGCCCATGCAGGTGGTGTCCTTGATTCACTGCGGCTGGCACAGGTTGCCCTTGCTCACAGACATGGGTGCAGTGCCTCAAGCAGGGTAGCTTGTGTTGGAGAACACTGGAGTCTGTTCATGGTTATGCCCTGACGGCTGGTCCCGGTGGTATTGCCTGCTCTGGGAGTCCTGAGTCCCTGCAGTGCACTCTCCCTGCTGCTGCATCAGCCTTCTGAGCAGTTAGGTATTGACAGGGCTTATCTGCACAGTAGACCTAAGCAAGCAATACCGTGGATGCAGAAATGCACGGGGGAGGATGAGCAGAAGCCCCAGGGGACACAGAGCCTATATGCTAAGTCATCAGGAGGACGGTGTCTAAATCCAACTCCTGTCAGAAATGAAGGGAGTTTAGAGGTTGGTTTGTTTTAGGGTTGATTCTCAGCTGCTTCTGAATGTACAGTGAACCACTGCCCATGCCAGAAGTCTCCAGAGAGCAGAGGCAGCCTGGGGTTGTGGATGTGTGAACATGCCTCCGAAAGGCTGCGGTCCTCCAGGATGTGTTCTCCCTGTCCACAACGGGACCACAGGTGCCTTTTGCAACAACCTGTCTGGTAACACACTGACCCACTCCACGCCATGGTAATATTAAATTTACTTCTGGGTGTGCTCGGGTTTGTGGCCAGTGATCTCTGAAGGATTGTCCCCAGCTGTTCCTGGGGTATCCCATGTTTCTTGCCTGTATGAAGGGTGAACAGGTAAGAATATCTTGTTGAGAAAGGCTCTGTGGACACATTCAAAGTAATTCAACTTTCTGTGTAAAGGTTCTAAATTTGCTCTGACATAATGATACCCTTTTTGTTTATGAATAGGATTTTCTCTGGGGTTTTTTTGTTTTTTTTTTTTTAGTTTTTTTCACATATTTATATCTCTACACACCACTGAGATTTTAACACAACTTTAGGAAGGGCTGTTACTTTCTGACTCCCACAGACGTGTGTTTTCTTGGGCTACATTAAATAAGATGGTTTGCAATCACTGTATTTTGCAGGAAGCCAGTATTGCTAGAGTTGCAACTTCTGAATAGTTCTAAATTTAAAATATAGGGAAAAGAATAAACCTAGACCCTCCTTTCCAAAAAATATGTTGAATAGTTGTATATGTTATTCAGTCATGGATTATAATATTATTTCTAA